>JAUUTY010001771.1:0-20000 GCA_030979885.1 Lolium multiflorum
CACTTCGGTTTGTCCATCGGTTTGAGGGTGCGAGGACGATGAGAACAAGAGCTTCACTCCAAACTTCGCCATGAGCGACTTCCATAGGTAACTCATAAACTTGACGTCTCGATCCGACACAATGCTTGCCGGTATTCCATGTAGGCGAACCACTTCCCTGAAAAACAATGAAGCAATGTGTGAAGCATCATCGCTCTTATGACATGGAATGAAATGAGCCATTTTAGAGAACCTATCCACTACCACAAATATTGAGTCATGACCATGTTTTGTGCGTGGTAAGCCAAGTACAAAGTCCATGCTTATGTCCGACCAAGGTGCATATGGAATGGGTAAAGGCATGTAAAGACCATAGGGATTGGAAGTAGACTTAGCTTGTAAGCATGTTGTACACCGTCGGCAAAGGCGTTCCACGTCGCGGTACATTCTTGGCCAATAGTAGTGGGTTGAGAGCATGGCATATGTCTTCTCTCGTCCAAAGTGACCCATGAGACCACCTCCATGTGACTCTTGCAAAAGCAACTTACGAAGAGAAGACTCGGGAATGCAAATCTTGTTAGCTTTAAACAAGTAGCCATCATGCAAATAGAAATCATCAAATCCGCGGTCAACGGAACACTTGGCAAAGATTGGACCAAAGAAAGCGTCGGAAGGGTAAAGTTCTTTGATCTCCTCAAGACCCAAAATGTGAAACTCCAAGCGGGTGAGTAGAAGAGTAATCTTGCGGGAAAGTGCATCCGCAACCACATTTTCCTTGCCCTTTTTGTATTTGATTACATAAGGGAAGGACTCTATGAACTCAACCCACTTAGCATGTCTCTTGTTCAAATTGTGTTGACTTTTCAAATATTTCAAGGACTCATGATCCGAATGAATAACAAACTCTTTTGGCCAAAGGTAATGTTGCCAAACTTCAAGAACACGAACCAAAGCATAAAGCTCCTTGTCATATATAGGATAGTTGAGGCGTGCGCCATCCAACTTCTCGCTATAATATGCCACGGGTTTTCCATTTTGCATGAGAACACCACCGATTCCAAGGCCACTCGCGTCGCATTCTATCTCAAATGTTTTTGCAAAATCGGGAAGAGCAAGTAGTGGTGCCTCGGTGAGTCTCTTTTTCAATTCATCAAAAGCTTTTTGTTGTGCTTTGCCCCAAACAAACGGAACATTCTTTTTTGTAAGCTCGTTTAAAGGGCAAGCAATGGTGCTGAAATCTTTCACAAAGCGGCGGTAAAATCCGGCAAGTCCATGGAAGCTTCGAACTTGACCAACATTTGTGGGAGTGGGCCAATTGTGGATGGCCTCAACCTTGGAAGAATCAACTTCAATCCCGTTGGCGGAAACCACAAAACCAAGAAAAACCAATTTGTTTTGAGCGAAATGGCACTTTGGTAGGTTGGCAAAGAGCTTCTCGTGGCGCAAGATGCATAAGACTTCTCTCACATGTTGAACATGGTCCTCGAGATTTTTGCTATAGATGAGGATATCATCAAAGTAAACAACCACGCTCTTGCCAATGAGAGGTCGCAAAATGTGATTCATAAGACGCATGAAAGTCGAAGGAGCATTGGAAAGACCAAATGGCATGACGAGCCATTCATATAGACCAAGCTTGGTCTTGAATGCCGTCTTCCATTCATCACCAATTGCCATGCGAATTTGGTGGTAGCCACTACGCAAATCAATCTTAGAGAAAATGGTGGCACCACTCAATTCATCAAGCATGTCATCTAAACGCGGAATGGGATGGCGATAACGGACGGTAATGGCATTGATAGGTCGACAATCCATACACATCCGTTGCGTCTCATCCGGTTTAGGCACAAGAATGACGGGAACGGCACAAGGGCTAAGGCTTTCTCGGACGTACCCTTTAGCGAGGAGGTCTTGTATTTGTCGTTGTATCTCCTTGGTATCTTCGGGGTTGGTGCGGTAGGCGGCGCGGTTTGGTAGGGGAGCGCCGGGTATGAGGTCGATGCGATGCTCGATGCCCCGAAGCGGTGGTAGTCCATGAGGTAGCTCGTCGGGGAAGACGTCTTGGAACTCCTTCAAAAGAGACAACAAAGACGAAGGAATGTTGGTTAAGTCGTTAGTCTCCGACGAGAGGCCCTTGCAAATGAGCACGTAGTGTATGGTGGTGGATGGGTTGTCTTTCACTTCTCTCCACTCGCTTTTGGTGGCTAGGAGGACACTCTTTCTCTCACTCATATGTGGGTGGTGGCGCTCACTCTCTTTTTGGTGGGTAGCTCCCTCTCCTCTCAACTCACTATGGTGGGTGTTGTGTTGTGCCCTCGCTAAAGCCTTCGCATTGTCGGCGATGATTTGGCTAGGAGTCATTGGGCGAAGCTCGAACTTCTTGTCCTTGACCTTGAAGGTGTATGCATTGGAGTAACCATCATGTATGGCCTTCTTGTCAAATTGCCATGGGCGGCCAAGCAACATGTGGCACACGGTCATAGGCACCACGTCACACTCGACGGTGTCTTCATAGGGTCCTATCTTGAAGTTGACGGTGACGGTGTGTTGAATCTTGACATTGCCCTTGTCGCTCAACCATTGGACATGGTATGGATGAGGATGCTTGCGAAGCGTGAGGTTGAGCTTCTCACATAACTCGGTGCTTGCCAAATTGTGGCAACTCCCACCATCGATGATGACCTTGATTGACTTGCCACCAATGCCGGCTCGAGTTTGGAAGATGTTGCATCTTTGGTCTTCCATAGCTTGGGGTTGAGTGGTGAGCACTCGAGTGACCACAAGTGAAGGGCTTGGGTCGTGTGTGCATAAGAGAGGGTCTTCTCCACTTTCTTCATCATACTCTTCCTCATTAGCAACGGCGGCTTGCACTAGGGCTTCATATTCGCCCTCACTTAGCGTCTCTATGTCACCATTTTCCATAGTGATCATAACCTTGGTGTTCTTGCACTCAAAGGATTTGTGGCCTTGAGTACCACACTTGAAGCAAGTGACATTGGAGGGTCCCGTAGAGGCCTTGGAGGAGGCGGTGGAGGATACCGTTTGCTTCATGCGACTTTGTATAGAAGGTTGCTTGGAAGGTGTAGAGGATGCGGTTGGCTTGACACTTGTTGTAGGAGTTGATGTAGCAAGCTTGGAGGCGAAGTATTGCTTGGACTTCGAGTACTTGATGTCCTCATTCACTTGACGCTCGGCCTTGGAAGCTTGGTGAACCAACTCAACCATGTTGGAGTATTGTTGGAACTCCACAATCCTCTTGATGGGGTAGTTGAGGCCATTGAAGAACCTAGCAATGGTTTGGTTCTCGGACTCTTGGATGTTTGCTCGCATCATAGTTAGCTCCATCTCCTTGAAGAATTCCTCAACGGTCTTGGTGCCTTGCTTCAACTTTTGTAGCTTGTTGAAGAGATCGGTCTTGTAGTGTTTAGGGACAAAGCGAGCTTCCATCTCCTCCTTCATGTCTTCCCAAGTATCAATTGGAGGATCACCTTTTTCTTCCCTTAGAGTGACAACTTGTTCCCACCAAGTGTTGGCATAATCTTCAAACTCGAGGGAGGCCATGGCTACTTTCTTGGCACCGGAGTAGTTGTGGATGCGGAAGATCTTGTCAACCTTGAGTGCCCATGAGAGGTAGGCCTCGGCGTCGTCTTCACCCTTGAACTTGGGCATGTTGAACTTGAGTTTCCCATACATGTTCTCTTCATCTTCCAAGTTTCGGCGGCGAGGACGGATGCCTTCATCTCTTGCGACTTGAGGTGGTAGAGGAGGTCTTCCACGACCAACCATAGCATTGGGTTGGCGGTTGAGGTGAACACTAGCTTCACTTGGCTCACGTTGATGAAGTTGTTGCGGATCTTGACGAGGTTGTTGACGTTGTCCAATGTTGGCCCTCTCATCTTGATCATGTTGTGGTTGTCCTCGGCCCCTTTGGTCATGGCGAGGATGGTTCCGGAGGTCACGCCTTGGTGGATCTTGATGACCTTGGTCTTGAGCATCCACATGGGCTTGACGATGAGGTGTCGGGTCCATGTTGTGGAGGACGTTGTCTTGGGGTTGGTCGTCATGCCCATGGTGGGCATGGCGAGCCGCTTGATGACGATCTTGGTGAAGAGCTTGGTCTTGTTGAGGACGCTCATGAGGACGAGCATGGCGATGGAACTCTCCGCGCCTTGAGTTTGAGCGAGAATCATCATGACGAGCGTGCGGTCGACGAGAGCGATGATGATCTCCATGCCTTGAGTCGGAGCTTGAGGACGAATGGTGATCATGGGAGTAGTCATCATGTGATGATGTCGATGACGATGAGGAAGTAGAGCGATGTCGATGTCGGCGTCCCAAGTTGTTGATGGCGCGCTCGAGGCTATCCATGCGCCGCTCCATGTTTGCATCATTGGCCGTCACTTGGTCATGCAAGTTGTCCGTAGCTTCGCGAAGAAGAATCATATCTTGGTTCACTTGGCCGAAGTTGTGAGCCACTTCTTCATATTGTTCGTCGATGCGTGTCTCGAACAAGTTGAGTTGGTCCTTGAACTCTTGGCGTTGCACCCATAGGTTGTGTTGGGTGGCCAACCTCTCGGAGGGGTGTAGGACCTCATCCTCCTTTGCTTGGTCTCCGTGCCTATCCATGATCACAAGACAAGAACTATGTTGTGGATGTTAGTGGAAGGAGACTACCTCGCACTCTTACCGTGGTAAGATAGTATTGAGGCAATCAACCAAGCCGAAAGTAAGACCAATTGTATCGGGACACACACAAAGGCACACGCAAAAGCTAGCAAATATGGTGTTAGGAATGGATGGTGGAAAGCCAAAAGACGAAATCCAAAATCGAGTATGTTGTTAAGAGTGGGTAAGGTCCAAAAATCAAGTGTCAAAGTGGAGATCACTATAAACACGGAAAAATGTGGAACTCACACACGAGATGAGCGGGGTTAGTGCAACCAAGGAACGAGCGGAAAAATGAAAAACCCCTAAGTAAGGGTGCTCAATGTCACACTAACGCAAGAAGAGATCGAAGCTAGGTTGCATAGAGGAGAAACACCAAGATTCGCACGAGGTCTCTCTTCTCTATCTCTCTTGCTTGCTTAAAAGCTTTTCACTCTTTTTGTATCGGTGGCACTTTGCACTTTGCTTTTCTCTCTTTTTTTTTCACTAGCACACTATGCTCTTACTCTTTTGCTGGCCACTCACGAGCTCCACTTATGAGCTTTACTCACACAACGCACACCCTCACGGTCGGGACCTCGTGCGATGTTTCGCAACACTCGAAAGCTTCGCTCGTGGGATAGATCGCAAAAAGAAGAGGGCTACAAGGGTTACTGCAAGTTATACCTGCGATGGTGGAGATGATGGTGGTGGTGGTGGTCGGTGGTGGTGTTAGTCGATGTCGAAGACGTGTGCCCGGTCGGTGGTCCGGTCGGACCGGGTCTGGCGCCGGCTGCTCCGGTCTGGGGTCCGGTTGACCGGCTTCTGGGCCGGCTGGTCCGGTTGGCGGCCGGTTGACCGGGTTCTGCGCCGGACGGTCCGGTCTGGGGGCCGGTTGACCGGGTTCGAAACCGGGTTTCACGATTTGGAGCTTTCTCTCTCCTGTTCTTCCCCAAACCAAAACCAAATCGACCAAAACGAAGGGAAACGATGGAATTGGAGGCTCAAAGTTGGGGAAATAGTAGATCAAGCACAACAACACCAGATCCACGGAGCAAAACCACTCAAAACTCAACCAAATCACAGATCCGTCCAAAGGCAATTTAGGGCTATTTTTTGGAAAATTTTCTAGAAACGAAATTGGGTGGGTGGAGGGTCAAATCCGCGGAAACCAAAGGCTGCTGATACCATATGATGTGGTCTAAGACCCCGATTGTGGCCCGATCTCGCGAATGACCCAAGGAATCAAGGGGGAAAGAGGGGGAGAGGCGGAAGAACACGAAGAACGCGAAGAACACACGAAGAACCACGCACACCAACCCGATACAATCGATGCTTACCCTCACGGCTCGATGGACCGTGCCAATAGAATCCGCCCGGAAGAGACTCGAGGTAGAATTCCGAGAGGAGAGACCGGTGGGGAGGACGAATCAAGGAGTGGGAGAGAGAGTGTAAACACTAGAATCTCTCACTACCAAATCCATACATCCACAAGGGTTGCCTTGATTACAGAGGGATGATACCCAAGGGAGACTAAGCTCAAAGTTAGGTTTGAGTTCTAAACAAGTCTAAGGGGTAAAAGGGGTGTCCAGGGTGCTTATATAGCGGTACAAGGCGACACGGGCCGAAAAGGTACAAAGGAAAACGTTTCGGGCCGAAAAGGCGTCTTTAGTCGTGCAGCCGGTGATACGTCTCCAACGTATCGATAATTTCTTATGTTCCATGCTACTTTATTGATGATACCTACATGTTTTATGCACATTATATGTCATATTTATGCATTTTCTAACTAACCTATTAACAAGATGCCGAAGAGCCGCTTGTTTTTGCTTTTGGTTTCAGAAATCCTAGTAAGGAAATATTCTCGGAATTGGACGAAACTTTCGCCCGGGTCCTATTTTTGCACGAAGCTTCCAAGACCGAAGAGATAACGAAGTGGAGCCACGAGGCAGCCAGGGGATAGGGCGGCGCGGCCAGGCCCGGCCGCGCCGGCCTGCCCCGGGCACCTCGTGTGGCCCCCGCGTTGCCCTTTCGCCTACTTAAAGCCTCCGTCGCGAAACCCCCAGTACCGAGAGCCATGATACGGAAAACCTTCCAGAGACGCCGCCGCGAATCCCATCTCGGGGATTCAGGAGATCGCCTCCGGCACCCTGCGAGAGGGGATTCATCTCCCGGAGGACTCTACACCGCCATGGTCGCCTCCGGAGTGATGAGTGAGTAGTTCACCCCTGGACCATGGGTCCATAGCAGTAGCTAGATGGTCGTCTTCTCCTTGTTGTGCTTCATTGTTGGATCTTGTGAGCTGCCTAACATGATCAAGATCATCTATCTGTAATACTATATGTTGTGTTTGTCGGGATCCGATGGATAGAGAGTACTATGATTATGGTGATTATCAATCTATTGTTTATGTGTTGTTTATGATCTTGCATGCTCTCCGTTATTAGTAGAGGCTCTGGCCAAGTTTTTACTCTTAACTCCAAGAGGGAGTATTTATGCTCGATAGTGGGTTCATGCCTTCATTGACACCTGGGACAGTGACAGAAAGTTCTAAGGTTGTGATGTGCTGTTGCCACTAGGGATAAAACATTGATTCTATGTCTAAGGATGTAGTTGTCGATTACATTACGCACCATACTTAATGCAATTGTCTGTTGCTTTGCAACTTAATACTGAATGGGGTTCGGATGATAACCTGAAGGTGGACTTTTTAGGCATAGATGCAGTTGGATGGCGGTCTATGTACTTTGTCGTAATGCCCAATTAAATCTCACTATATTTATCATATCATGTATATGCATTGTTATGCCTTTCTCTATTTGTCAATTGCCCGACTGTAATTTGTTCACCCAACATGCTTTATCTTATGGGAGAGACACCTCTAGTGAACTGTGGACCCCGGTCCTATTCTTTACATAGCATACAATCTACTGCAATTGTGTTTTACTATTTTCTTGCAAACAATCATCTTCCACTCGATACGTTTAATCCTTTGTTACAGCAAGCCGGTGAGATTGACAACCTCACTGTTTCGTTGGGACAAAGTACTTGGGTTGTGTTGTGCAGGTTCCACGTTGGCGCCGGAATCCCTGTTGTTGCGCCGCATCACATTTCGCCACCATCAACCTTCAACGTGCTTCTTGGCTCCTACTGGTTCGATTAAACCTTGGTTTCTTTCTGAGGGAAAACTTGCTACTGTGCGCATCATACCTTCCTCTTGGGGTTCCCAACGAACGTGTGAGTTACACGCCATCAGCCGGTCAGGAGGCCGGTTGGACCGGACCTGGGACCGGGCAGTCCGGTCGGTGACCGGATCCTGGACCGGGCAGTAACCGGGCGAGGTTCTGGAGCCCCGGGATGGCGTCCGGATGGCACCGGTTGGTGGCCCGGTTGTGGACCGGGTGGCCCGGTCAGGCGGCCGGTCGACCGGATTCTGGGCCGGGTGGCCCGGTCAGGAGGCCGGTCAGACCGGATTCTGGACTGGCCGCTCATCGTCTCTTCCTTGCGTTCTTGGGGCGACTTCGGGTCCAGCTCCGTGTACATCTTCTCGATCAGCTGTTCTTCTCCTTCCCTTGACCATGGCGTATCATCCTCTCCATGGTCTTGATGCTCCACGTACCTAATGACACAAAGGGTTTCGGCATGAGGTAGCATTCCATCCAATGGGGTATCTAGGTCGAGGGAAGTGAGGAGCGAGTTCACCTTGTCGTGTAGAGCTTTAACTCGAGCCCTTGTCATTGGTCCGCTTGGGGGGCTTGTTGGTCTTGGTGAGGAGGTGTCCGAAGGCCACCCCGCATCATAAGCTTTCTCCTTAAACTTAAGAGAAGAAAAAGTTGAACCCAAGGTTCCCATAGCTTCTTCAAGTTCACCAATCCTATGGGTTTGATTATCATGGATAGCACAAGTTTCTAAAATAGCAATTCTTTCATTAATTCCTCCTAGGGATTTATCAAGTTTATCAGTATTATCAAGTAATATTCCCAATTTAGTCTCAACACTTGGAAGATTTTTCTCTATGGCTTCCAATTTTTTCATGACATCCTCAAGAGAGATTTCAATTTTAGCTTCATTAACAGGTGGTATTCCAACTAGACTCTCAATGATGCAACTAGCTTCTAAAGCGGGAGTACCTAGGAAATTACCCCCCGAAAGAGTATCAAGAACATACCTATTCCAACTAGATATACCAACATAAAAGTTCCTAAGAAGGATAATAGTGGAGTGTTTCTTAATGCACCTATGATGAGCATTACTAATTCTGTACCAAGCATCTTTAAAACTTTCTCCCCCTTGTTGCTTAAAAGAACGAACTTCAACTTCAGGATTACTCATTTTTAGTAATAGTAAATAAAGCAAACTAAATAAAGAAGAGTAAATGCAAGTAACTAATTTTTTTTTGTGTTTTCGATATAAGAAGCAAACGAGACAGAAAATAAAATAAAGCAAGTAACTAATTTTTTTGTGTTTTTGATATAGAGATAGCAAACAAGACAAATAAAATAAAGTAAAGCAACTAATTTTTTTGTGTTTTCAATATAAGAGAAAGCAAACAAAACAGAAAATAAAATAAAGTAAAGCAAGACAATAAACAAAGTAAAGAGATTGGATGTGAGAGACTCCCCTTGCACCGTGTCTTGATCTCCCCGGCAACGGCGCCAAAAAGAGCTTGATAACGCGTGAAGCACACGTCCGTTGGGAACCCCAAGAGGAAGGTGTGATGCGTACAGCAGCAAGTTTTCCCTCAGTAAGAAACCAAGGTTATCGAACCAGTAGGAGATGAAGGCCACGTGAAGGTTGTTGGTGAAGGAGTGTAGTGCGGCGCAACTCCAGGGATTCCGGCGCCAACGTGGAACTTGCACAACACAATCACAGTACTTTGCCCCAACTTAACAGTGAGGTTGTCAATCTCACTGGCTTGCTGAAAACAAAGGATTAAACGTATGGTGTGGAGAATGATGTTTGCTTGTGAAGAACAACAGAGAACAGAGATTGCAGTAGATTGTATTTCAGATGTAAAAGAATGGACCGGGGTCCACAGTTCACTAGTGGTGTCTCTCCAATAAGATAAATAGCATGTTGGGTGAACAAATTACAGTTGGGCAATTGACAAATAGAGATGCACATACATATATCATGATGACTACTATGAGATTTAATCAGGGCATTACGACAAAGAACATAGACCGCCATCCAGCATGCATCTATGCCTAAAAAGTCCACCTTCAGGTTAGCATCCGCACCCCTTCCAGTATTAAGTTGCAAACAACATACAATTGCATTTAGTATGGTGCGTAATGTAATCAACACAAATATCCTTAGACAAAGCATTGATGTTTTATCCCTAGTGGCAACAGCACATCCACAACATTAGAACTTTCTGTCACTGTCCCAGATTCAATGGAGGCATGAACCCACTATCGAGCATAAATACTCCCTCTTGGAGTCACAAGTATCAACTTGGCCAGAGCCTCTACTAGCAACGGAGAGCATGCAAGAACATAAATAGCACATATATGATAGATTGATAATCAACTTGACATAGTATTCAATATTCATCGGATCCCAACAAACACAACATGTAGCATTACAAATAGACGATCTTGATCATGATAGGCAGCTCACAAGATCTAAACATGATAGCACAAGAGGAGAAGACAACCATCTAGCTGCTATGGACCCATAGTCCAAGGATGAACTACTCACGCATCATCCGGAGGCGGGCATGGTGATGTAGAGCCCTCCGTGATAATTCCCCTCTCCGGCAGGGTGCCGGAGGCGATCTCCTGAATCCCCCGAGATAGGATTGGCGGCGGCGGCGTCACAGTAACCTTTTCCGTATCGTGGCTCTCGGTAATAGGGTTTTCGCGACGGGGGGATTTTATAGGCGAAGGGGCAGCGCAGGGGGGTGCCCGAGGGGCCCACACCATAGGGCGGCGCGGGCCCCTCCTTGGCCGCGCCGCCTTGTGGTGTCGCCACCTCGTGGCCCCACTTCGTATCCCCTTCGGTCTTCTGGAAGCTCCGTGGAAAAATAAGACCCTGGGCTTTCGTTTCGTCCAATTCCGAGAATATTACCTGTAGGATTTCAAACCAAAAACAAAACAGGAACTGACGCTTCGGCATCTCATTAATAGGTTAGTGCCGGAAAATGCATATAAATGATGTAAAGTTTGTATAAAACATGTGAGTATTGTCATAAAATTAGCATGGAACATAAGAAATTATGGATACGTTTGAGACGTATCACTAGACAAGTCAAAAACTCATACATACTAGAGTAGTATACACGAAATACCAATAACAACAATCATAGATAGTCTACAAGATGTTCCAAATAGAACAAATACATAATGGTGCATAAGTTATAGAATGATCAAAATAGCCTACAAGATATTCCAAATAAATAGTACACAAAATGGTTCATAAGTTCTAGAATTCCAAATACCAAATAAATAGTGCACATATTACAAGACACATCTACTTGTTTAACTCATTATGTGTCCTCTCGAGATAATCAAACCGTCCTCCAGGTCTTTCAAAGGCTGCGAACAACTCTCTATGCTCCCTTTTCACGGCAAGCTTGGCCGCTGTAAACATGAGATCAGTGCCTTCACTGACTCCACACTCTCGAACCATCGCTAAAAATTCCTTCATAGTTGGGACAGAGTCATCCTTTGATGCGGGGTGGCCTTCGGACACCTCCTCACCAAGACCAACAAGTCCCCCAAGTGGACCAATGACAAGGGCTCGAGTTAAAGCTCTACATGACAAGGTGAACTCGCTCCTCACTACCCTCGACCTTGGTACCCCATTGGATGGAATGCTACCTCATGCCGAAACGCTTTGTGTCATTAGGTACGTGGAGCATCAAGACCCCGGAGAGGATGAAACACCATGGTCAAGGGAAGGAGAGGAGCAGCTGGTCGAGAAGATGGACACGAAGCTGGACCCGACGTCACTCGAAGCGCTCGAAGGAAGAGAAGACGCTGCCGGTCCAGAACCCGGTCGACCGGCCTGACCGACCGCCCCGGTCCCAGGCCCGGTCAACCGGCCGCCAACCGGATCCCCCACAAGCTCGTACCGGGACCAACCGGACGGAAATCTGCGAGGTTTCCGGTCGGTCGACCGGCCCCACGACCGGACGCCCGGCGCCAGGCCCGGTCGACCGGCCGCACGACCGGACACCCGGCGCGGTCTGACCGGCCGCCAACCGGATTCGTCGAGAAGGCCCCACCAAACCGCCTAAGTTATTTACCTTTTCGCCTTGCTGGCCATGTCTGCCTATATAAGGACCCAGGACCCCTCCCTTATTGTTTAGACTTGTTTAGAACTCAAACCTACCTTTGAGCTTAGTCTCCCTTGGGTATCATCCCTCTGTAATCAAGGCACTCTTGTTGTTGATTTGTGAATTGCTAAGTGAGATTCTAGTGCAAGGCACTCTCTCTCTCTTACCAATCCCCTTCTCTCCAACACCAATCTCTCTCCGGGAATTCTGCCGCGTGCCTCTTCCTTGGAGATTCTATTGGCGTGATCTACCGAGTCACGGGGGTAAGTATCGGGTGTATCGGGTTGGTGTGCGTGCGTGAGTACCGGTGTTCTTCGTGTTCCTCGTGTTCCTCTCGCTCTCCCACCTCTTCCCCTTGGATCGTGGGTCAAATCGCGAGATCGGGCCAAACCCTAGATCTCAGATCTCATCATATGGTATCAGCAGCCTTTGGTTACCGCGATTTTGACCCTCCACCCACCCGATTTCGTTTCTAGAAAATTTTCCAAAAAATAGCCTCAAAGTGCCTTTGGACCGATCTGTGATTTGGTTGAGTTTTGAGTGGTTTTGGTCCGTGGATTTGGTGTTGTGGTGCTTGATCTACTATTTCCCCAACTTTGAGCCTCCAATTCCATCGTTTCCCTTCGTTTTGGTCGATTTGGTTTTGGTTTGGGGAAGAACAGGAGAGAGAAAGCTCCAAATCGTGAAACCCGGTTTCGAACCCGGTCAACCGGGCCACAGACCGGACGAGCCAGCACAGAACCCGGTCGACCGGGCGGCAACCGGACAGGCCGGTCCAGGATCCGGTCCAACCGGGCCCCAGACCGGGCGCATCTTCGCGCCCTCCTCGACCTCGACATCCGGCGATCTCCACCACCACCACCACCACCACCATCGCAGGTATAACTTGCAGTAACCCTTGTAGCCCTCTTCTTTTTGCGATCTATCCCACGAGCGAAGCTTTTCGAGTGTTGCGAAACATCGCACGAGGTCCCGACCGTGAGGGTGTGCGTTGTGTGAGTAAAGCTCATAAGTGGAGCTCGTGAGTGGCAAGCAAAAGAGTAAGAGCATAGTGTGCTAGTGAAAAAAAAAGCAAAGTGCAAAGTGCCACCGATACAAAAAGAGTGAAAAGCTTTTAAGCAAACAAGAGAGATAGAGAAGAGAGACCTCGTGCGAATCTTGGTGTTTCTCCTCTATGCAACCTAGCTTCGATCTCTTCTTGCGTTAGTGTGACATTGAGCACCCTTGCTTAGGGGTTTTTCATTTTTCCGCTCGTTCCTTGGTTGCACTAACCCCGTTCATCTCGTGTGTGAGTTCCACATTTTTCCGTGTTTATAGTGATCTCCACTTTGACACTTGATTTTTGGACCTTACCCACTCTTAACAACATACTCGATTTTGGATTTCGTCTTTTGGCTTTCCACCATCCACACCTAACACCATATTTGCTAGCTTTTGCGTGTGCCTTTGTGTGTGTCCCGATACATTTTCCCTCCGCCTCAAGACCGTCAAGTGCAACCCCGCCTATCGTCGACGCTACACCATGGTCAAGGAGTCCCCCAAGTGGACCAACAACACCAACCCCCGCCATATATGTCAAGGTGAACTCCTTCCTCTCGACACTCGACCTCGTCAATACCTTGGATGGAATGCTACCTCATGTCGGTGTGTTACATGTCATTAGGTACAAGAGTCATCGAGGAACCGGAGAGAAGGAACTCCCATGGTGCAAGGAAGAGAGAAGAAGAAGAATGAAGGAAGAAGAAAGGAAGAGGAAGAAGAGGCGGGAGGAGGAAGGCCGGCCGGTCACAGGCCCGGTCGACCGGGCTCCTGACCGGACCGCCCGGTCACAGGCCCGGTCAACCGGGCTCCTGACCAGCCGGCCGGTTTTCGACCGGAACGTCGACCGGTGCCATCCGGAAGCAATCCCGGGGCTCCCGAAGCCCCGCCCGGTTACGTCCGGCCCAGAATCCGGTTTGGAACCGGATGGCCCGGTCCCAGACCCGGTCCAACCGGCCCTGTGACCGGATTCGTCGGGTTTGACCCACCAACTTGTACCTTTTCGACCCATGTCGCCTTGTATGCCTATATAAGACCCCAGCTCGCCCCCATAGCTGGTTAGACAAGATTTAGGCTTAAACATGACTTTGAGCGCGAAGAACACAACGCACACCAACCCGATACAATCGATACTTACCCTCGTGGCTCGATGGACCACGCCAATAGAATCACCACGGGAGAGACTCGAGGTAGAATCCCGGAGTGAGAGATCGGTGTTGGGGACGGAGACCGGTGAGGGAGAGAGAGTGGAGCACACTAGAATCTCACTCACATAGATCCAATCATCCAACATGGGGTACCTTGATACAAAGGGGATGAAACCCTAGGGAGACAAAGCTCAAAGTCATGTTTAAGCCTAAATCTTGTCTAACCAGCTATGGGGGCGAGCTGGGGTCTTATATAGGCATACAAGGCGACATGGGTCGAAGAGGTACAAGTTGGTGGGTCAAACCCGACGAATCCGGTCAGGGCCGGTTGGACCGGGTCTGGGACCGGGCCATCCGGTTCCAAACCGGATTCTGGGCCGGACGTAACCGGGCGGGGCTTCGGGAGCCCCGGGATTGCTTCCGGATGGCACCGGTCGACGTTCCGGTCGAAAACCGGCCGGCTGGTCAGGAGCCCGGTTGACCGGGCCTGTGACCGGGCGGTCCGGTCAGGAGCCCGGTCGACCGGGCCTGTGACCGGCCGGCCTTCCTCCTCCCGCCTCTTCTTCCTCTTCCTTTCTTCTTCCTTCATTCTTCTTCTTCTCTCTTCCTTGCACCATGGGAGTTCCTTCTCTCCGGTTCCTCGATGACTCTTGTACCTAATGACATGTAACACACCGACATGAGGTAGCATTCCATCCAAGGTATTGACGAGGTCGAGTGTCGAGAGGAAGGAGTTCACCTTGACATATATGGCGGGGGTTGGTGTTGTTGGTCCACTTGGGGGACTCCTTGACCATGGTGTAGCGTCGACGATAGGCGGGGTTGCACTTGACGGTCTTGAGGCGGAGGGGTGTCCCGATACACTTGGTCTTACTTTGGTCTTGGTTGATTGCCTCAATACTATCTTACCAAGGTAAGAGTGCGAGGTAGTCTCCTTCCACTAACATCCACAACATAGTTCTTGTCTTGTGATCATGGATAGGCACGGAGACCAAGCAAAGGAGGATGAGGTCCTACACCCCTCCGAAAGGTTGGCCACCCAACACAACCTATGGGTGCAACGCCAAGAGTTCAAGGACCAACTCAATTTGTTCGAGACACGCATCGACGAGCAATATGAAGAAGTGGCTCACAACTTCGGCCAAGTGAACCAAGATATGAATCTTCTTCGTGAAGCTACGGACAACTTGCATGACCAAGTGACGGCCAATGATGCAAACATGGAGCGGCGCATGGATAGCCTCGAGCGCGCCATCAACAACTTGGGACGTCGACATCGCCATCGCTCTACTTCCTCATCGTCATCAACCTCGTCACACGGTGACTACTCCCATGATCGCCATTCCTCCTCAAGCTCCGACTCAAGGCATGGAGATCATCATCGACCTCGTCGCCCGCATGTTCGTCAAGATGACTCTCGCTCAAACTCAAGGCGCGGAGAGTTCCATCGCCATGCTCGTCCTCATGAACGTCCTCAACAAGAACAAGCTCTTCACCAAGATCGTCATCAAGCGGCTCGCCATGCCCACCATGGGCATGACGACCAACCCCACGACAACGTCCTCCACAACATGGAACCGGCACCTCATCGTCAAGCCCATGTTGATGCTCAAGACCAAGGTCATCAAGATCCACCAAGGCGTGATCTCCGGAATCATCCTCGCCATGACCAAAGGGGCCGAGGACAACCACAACATGATCAAGATGAGAGGGCCATCATTGGGCAACGCCAACAACCTCGTCAAGATCCGCAACAACATCCTCAACATGAGCCAAGTGAAGCTAGTGTTCAACTCCACCGTCAACCCAATGCTATGGTTGGCCGTGGAAGACCTCCTCTACCACCCCAAGCCGCAAGAGATGAAGGCATCCGTCCTCGCCGAAGAAACATGGAAGATGAAGAGAATATGTATGGAAAGCTCAAGTTCAACATGCCCAAGTTCAAGGGTGAAGACGATGCCGAGGCCTACCTCTCATGGGCACTCAAGGTTGACAAGATCTTCCGCATCCACAACTACTCCGGTGCCAAGAAAGTAGCCATGGCCTCCCTTGAGTTTGAAGAGTATGCCAACACATGGTGGGAACAAGTTGTTACTCAAAGGGAAGAAAAGGGTGAACCTCCAATTGACACTTGGGAAGATATGAAGGAGGAGATGCAAGCTCGCTTTGTCCCTACACACTACAAGACCGATCTCTTCAACAAGCTCCAAAAGTTGAAGCAAGGCACCAAGACCGTTGAGGAGTTCTTCAAGGAAATGGAGTTAACTATGATGCGAGCAAACATCCAAGAGTCCGAGAACCAAACCATTGCTAGGTTCTTCAATGGCCTCAACTACCCCATCAAGAGGATTGTGGAGTTCCAACAATACTCCAACATGGTTGAGTTGGTTCACCAAGCTTCCAAGGCCGAGCGTCAAGTCAATGAGGACATCAAGTACTCGAAGTCCAAGCAATACTTCGCCTCCAAACTTGCTACAACAACTCCCACAACAAGCGTCAAGCCAACCGCATCCTCTACACCTTCCAAGCAACCTACTATCCAAAGTCGCATGAAGCAAACGGTGTCCTCCACCGCCTCCTCCAAAGCCTCTACGGGATCCTCCAATGTCACTTGCTTCAAGTGTGGCACTCAAGGCCACAAGTCCTTCGAGTGCAAGAACACCAAGGTTATGATCACTATGGAGAATGGTGACATAGAGACGCTAAGTGAGGGCGAATATGAAGCCCTAGTACAAGCCGCCGTTGCTAATGAGGAAGAGTATGATGAAGAAAGTGGAGAAGACCCTCTCTTATGCACACACGACCCAAGCCCTTCACTTGTGGTCACTCGAGTGCTCACAACTCAACCCCAAGCTATGGAAGACCAAAGATGCAACATCTTCCAAACTCGTGCCGGAATTGGTGGCAAGTCAATCAAGGTCATCATCGATGGTGGGAGTTGCCACAACTTGGCAAGCACCGAGTTATGTGAGAAGCTCAATCTCACGCTTCGCAAACATCCTCATCCATACCATGTTCAATGGTTGAGTGACAAGGGCAATGTCAAGATTCAACACACCGTCACCGTCAACTTCAAGATAGGACCCTATGAAGACACCGTTGAGTGTGACGTGGTGCCTATGACCGTGTGCCACATGTTGCTTGGCCGCCCATGGCAATTTGACAAGAAGGCCATACATGATGGTTACTCCAATGCATACACCTTCAAGGTCAAGGACAAGAAGTTCGAGCTTCGCCCAATGACTCCTAGCCAAATCATCGCCGACAATGCGAAGGCTTTAGCGAGGGCACAACACCACACCCACCATAGTGAGTTGAGAGGAGAGGGAGCGACCCACCAAAAGGAGAGTGAGCGCCACCAACCACATATGAGTGAAAGAAAGAGTGTCCTCTTAGCCACAAAAAGCGAGTGGAGAGAAGTGAAAGACAACCCATCCACCACCATACACTACGTGCTCATTTGCAAGGGCCTCTCGTCGGAGACTAACGACTTATCCAACATTCCTTCGTCTTTGTTGTCTCTTTTGAAGGAGTTCCAAGACGTCTTCCCCGACGAGCTACCTCATGGACTACCACCGCTTCGGGGCATCGAGCACCGCATCGACCTCATACCCGGCGCTCCCCTTCCAAACCGCGCCGCATACCGCACCAACCCCGAAGATACCAAGGAGATACAACGCCAAATACAAGACCTCCTCGCTAAAGGGTACGTCCGAGAAAGCCTTAGCCCTTGTGCCGTTCCCGTCATTCTTGTGCCTAAACCGGATGAGACGCAACGGATGTGTATGGATTGTCGACCCATCAATGCCATTACCGTCCGTTATCGCCATCCCATTCCGCGTTTAGACGACATGCTTGATGAATTGAGTGGTGCCACCATTTTCTCTAAGATTGATTTGCGTAGTGGCTACCACCAAATTTGCATGGCAATTGGTGATGAATGGAAGACGGCATTCAAGACCAAGCTTGGTCTATATGAATGGCTCGTCATGCCATTTGGTCTTTCAAATGCTCCTTCGACTTTCATGCGTCTTATGAATCACATTTTGCGACCTCTCATTGGCAAGAGCGTGGTTGTTTACTTTGATGACATTCTCATCTATAGCAAAAATCTCGAGGACCATGTTCAACATGTGAGAGAAGTCTTATGCATATTGCGCCACGAGAAGCTCTTTGCCAACCTCCCAAAATGCAACTTCGCTCAAAACAAATTGGTTTTTCTTGGTTTTGTGGTTTCCGCCAACGGGATTGAAGTTGATTCTTCCAAGATTGAGGCCATCCACAATTGGCCCACTCCCACAAATGTTGGTCAAGTTCGGAGTTTTCATGGACTCGCCGGTTTCTACCGCCGCTTTGTGAAAGATTTTAGCACCATCGCTTGCCCTTTAAATGAGCTTACTAAAAAGAATGTTCCGTTTGTTTGGGGCAAAGCACAACAAAACGCTTTTGATGAATTGAAAAAGAGACTCACCGAGGCACCATTACTTGTTCTTCCCGATTTCGCTCAAACATTTGAGATAGAATGTGATGCGAGTGGCCTTGGAATTGGCGGTGTCCTCATGCAAAATGGAAAACCCGTGGCATACTATAGCGAGAAGTTGGACGGCGCACGCCTCAACTATCCTATATATGACAAGGAGCTTTATGCTTTGGTTCGTGTTCTTGAAGTTTGGCAACATTACCTTTGGCCAAAAGAGTTTATTATCCATTCGGATCATGAGTCCTTGAAGTATTTGAAAAGTCAACACAATTTGAACAAGAGACATGCTAAGTGGGTTGAGTTCATAGAATCCTTCCCTTATGTTATCAAATACAAAAAGGGCAAGGAAAATGTGGTTGCGGATGCACTTTCCCGCAAGAATACTCTTCTACTCACCCGCTTGGAGTTTCACATTTTGGGTCTTGAGGAGATCAAAGAACTTTACCCTTCCGATGCTTTCTTTGGACCAATCTTTGCCAAGTGTTCCGTTGACCGAGGATTTGATGATTTCTATTTGCATGATGGCTACTTGTTTAAAGCTAACAAGATTTGCATTCCCGAGTCTTCTCTTCGTAAGTTGCTTTTGCAAGAGTCACATGGAGGTGGTCTCATGGGTCACTTTGGACGAGAGAAGACATATGCCATGCTCTCAACCCACTACTATTGGCCAAGAATGTACCGCGACGTGGAACGCCTTTGCCGACGGTGTACAACATGCTTACAAGCTAAGTCTACATCCAATCCCTATGGTCTTTACATGCCTTTACCCATTCCATATGCACCTTGGTCGGACATAAGCATGGACTTTGTACTTGGCTTACCACGCACAAAACATGGTCATGACTCAATATTTGTGGTAGTGGATAGGTTCTCTAAAATGGCTCATTTCATACCATGTCATAAGAGCGATGATGCTTCACACATTGCTTCATTGTTTTTCAGGGAAGTGGTTCGCCTACATGGAATACCGGCAAGCATTGTGTCGGATCGAGACGTCAAGTTTATGAGTTACCTATGGAAGTCGCTCATGGCGAAGTTTGGAGTGAAGCTCTTGTTCTCATCGTCCTCGCACCCTCAAACCGATGGACAAACCGAAGTGGTCAATCGAAGCCTCTCAACACTACTCCGCACACTTGTGAAGACCAATTTGAAGTCATGGGAAGATTGCCTACCCCATGCGGAGTTCGCCTACAATCGAGCCAAGCACTCCACAACTTCACGGAGCCCCTTCATGATCGTCTATGGATTCGAACCTCCAACGGCACTCGACATCCTCCCACTACCTCTTCATGAAAGGACGAACATGGACTTCGACAAGCGCACCACCGCCATGAAGAAACTACATGAAGAAACAAGAGCAACCATACAAGAGCATGTCCTTCGCCAAGCTAACCGCCTCAACGCCAAGAAAAAGGAACGCGTGTTTGAA
>JAUUTY010001772.1:0-20000 GCA_030979885.1 Lolium multiflorum
TTCACTTTTCTTTTTGGATTTTCTTTTGTAATACTCGCAGCTATGTAGCTCTTTTTTGCTTCTTTTCTATTCTCTTGTTTTTTTTGATTGTATGACGCAACTCCTTGATAACACGGCCAACAAAATATGCAAAGCACCAAAACCCTAATGAGCAGCCTGTCGAGCGGTAAAACTAGTCTCTTCTAGGGAAGTTCCTAGTCACTTATATCGATAGGCTGTGTCTATGGTTGGGAACAAGCACACTGTACGCTATGTGGACTCGGAGTAACAAAAACTGACACGATATGATAAACTAGATGAAAGAGAAAACACAAACCCTAACAATTCTACTAGAAGAAAGATAAAGTTACGCAAAAACAACTACGAAAAGCAACTAAAACTCGAAATTAGTGCAATCTAAGGCTATGACAAACCCTAACCCTAACTTTTTATGGCTTTTTATAGGAAAACACTCACAACTCAACTATGGGGTGGATTGTGGATGGCTTACCGAGGAAACGCTGAAATCTGATACCAAGATGATATGGGGTTGCCCGATCTTCTCAGTAAGCGACGGGTGGTGATGAACACGATGGTGTATGCAGCGGAGGGAATCGATGATATGGTGTAGATAACTTGTATGACGCCGGAAGTCTCTCGATTGATTCCTGTAGCCAATGCAACAGATCTCAACCCTGCAAGATATTCGCAACTCCACACACTTGCGCACGTAGCCGCCGACCACGAAGCGGTAAATTGCAATCTTCTAATCCCCAATGGAACAGATCACACACAAACTTTCAGTAGCATAAAACTCCAGATCGATGCGAATTGGAGAGTGGTATTCAATAGTTTTGCATAACAAACAACTAAGAACTAGGGTTTATCTTAAACGTGGTCTAAAGCAACTTTGGGGGCGTCCTATGGACTTATATAGGCGTCCAGGACGACCTCAGGTCGAAAAAGTACGAAAATAACCGACCCAGAATAAATCTGGTCGAGACAGACTCAGACTCGGCCGGTCTGGAATCTGGTTGACCGGGTCTGGGACCGGGTGGTCCGGTCTAGACCGGGTCTGGGACCGGGTGTAAAACGGACGAAGCGTCCAAGTCCCCTGGATGGTTGCCCGGTTGGCACAAGTGCAGAATCCGGTTCTGACCGGGGTGATCCGGCGTGGAGGCCGGTCGACCGGGCCTGGGACCGGGTGGTCCGGTGCCACGGCCGGTCTGACCGGGCCTGGCGCCGGCCTGAAGAACTCCTCCTCTCGCGCATGCCTCCCGCTCCTCCCTCGCGCGTCCATGGGATGTCTTCACGTCCAGCTCCATGTCCAGCTTCACGTCCAGCTTCTCCTCTCCTCCTCGTGCGATGCTTGGTTCCTCCTCATACCTGATCATACATAAGTAATACGACTTAGGCAGTATAAAGTTCTCATCGATCAAAGTATCGTTTAGGAACAAGTTCACCTGTTGTTTAAGTATCTTCGCACGAGCTCGTGTCATTGGTCCAATCCTAACTTCATTGGACTTGAGCTTCATAGCTTCATTTTCATCTAGCAATGACGGAGGTAGTAGTGAGGTAGGGATGTCCTCATCACTATTGCTTTCGAATTTCGTCCGTGCTGTAGAAATTTTTTCGTGAGATAAGTTTCGGCCGCCGGTAAAGATTGTGAAGGAGAGCAAAAAAAAGGTCTAGAACCGCCTCCGAATTTTTTTTCTAGCTACACTAGTTTTGGACCTTGGGGATCACTTTTATTCACTGGCCGTTATAACGACAATTTTTTTGGCGCCAGTGCGCTTTCCGGAGCAGTTTTCAGAAACTTCGACAATTTTTTTGAGGCTATACTATTTTTAGACATCGGGAATCATTTTAAGACACTCCCCATCAAATTGATTTTTTGCTTTTTGGTCGCCACCTCATCGCTGCTCGTTGCTTGTGTGCTACGCCGTGACCTCGTTAGTGTTCTAGGCTCGCGTCTCTAGTACGGTCTACCTAGGACCAACACGGTACCGTTGTTGAGCATACTTTCAATATTGCATTAATGTTTTGACAATTGATGTTTTACCACCATCTTAGCCTTCCTACAACTCCACACATTGTCTCCACGTGCTCTGTGTCGACACCTGGTAATCGCTTTGGCAATCTTTGGGGAGACGCTGATCCTTGCTGGTTGCCATCTCGCCTTTCTCCTATTTGGTAAGAAATTGTAAGAGCTTCGTATTTTACTTGACGGATTACGCGTGAACCACCATATTCTGTAGTTTGTAGGCATAAACCTTTCTTCTTGTTGCATACTAACCATGACAGGAACTACGGTACTGTTGACCCAGCTAAGATGACGAGTGCGGAGTTGCATGCTCACTTCACCCACCTTTTGGGCGGGCATGCACATGACATGCATGCGAACCTTGGTGACGTTGATTCCAAGCTCACCGACGCGCTGGAGAAGATAGATGGCCTCGAGGAAGCCTCGAACTCTAAGCTTGACGCCAAGTTCACTACAAGAAAAGTTGCCATGGCCGACGAAGCTGAAGTCGCCGTGGTTGCTGGTGCACCATGGCCGACGATTTTTGGTCTCTCCGTGGTGCATGTCAAAACTTTCTTTTTCTCGTTTTTGAGGCCACCTAGCCCGATGAAAACGGCCAAAACGTCGCGTATGGTGGTGATGACCCACAAGTATAGGGGATCGCAACAGTCTTCGAGGGAAGTAAAACCCAATTTATTGATTCGACACAAGGGGAGCCAAAGAATATTTGTAAGCCTTAACAGCGGGTTGTCAATTCAGCTGCACTGGAAACAGACTTGCTCGCAAGAGTTTATCGATAGCAACTTTATAGCGGTAGGAGTAGTGAAATAATAGAAGTAGTGTAACAAAGACAGTGTGATTTTATTAAACAGTAGGATTAAAATCGTAGGCACAGGGATGGATGAACGGGCGTTGCATGGATGAGAGAATTCATGTAACAATCAAGGCAGGGCATTTGCAGATAATAATAAAACGGTATCCAAGTACTAAACAATCCATAGGCATGTGTTCCGTATATAGTCGTACGTGCTCGCAATGAGAAACTTGCACAACATCTTTTGTCCTACCAGCCGGTGGCAGCCGGGCCTCTAGGGAAACTACTGGAAATTAAGGTACTCCTTTAATAGAGTACCGGAGCAAAGCATTAACACTCCGTGAACACATGTGATCCTCACATCACCGCCTTCCCCTCCGGTTGTCCCAATTTCTGTCACTTTGGGGCCTCGGGTTCCGGACAGCAATATGTGTATACAACTTGCAGGTAAGATCAATAAACAATGAATATCTTCATGAATCAATAACATGTTCAGATCTGAGATCATGGCACTCGGGCCCTAATGACAAGCATTAAGCATAACAAGTTGCAACAATATCATAAAAGTACCAACTACGGATACTAGGCACTATGCCCTAACAATCTTATGACTATTACATGATCAATCTCATCCAATCCCTACTATCCCCTTCAGCCTACAGCGGGGGAATTACTCACACATGGATGGGGGAGTCATGGATGGTTGATGGAGAGGCGTCGGTGGTGATGGCGGCGATGATCCCCTCCAATTCCCCGTCCGTGAGTGCCGAGAACGGAGTTTCGGTCCCGAGGCGGAGTTTCGCGATGGCGGCGGAGTTCTGGACGTCTTCTGGAAATATGGTCGAACCCCTGGCGTTTTTAGGTCGAAAGGGTTTTGTAGTCCGAAGGAGAGCGTCGGGGGGCCGCCGAGGCGCCCTCACCATAGGGCGGTGCGCCCCCCTCCAGGCCGCGCCGGCCTGTGGTGTGGGGGCCATGGGCCCCCCTGGCTTGCCCTTTTGGCCTCGTATCTTCACGGTGAAAATAGGCCCATTGTGATTATTTCCGGGGATTTTCCTGAAAGTTGAGTTTCTGCACAAAAACAAGACAGCAGTGCAATTCTGCTGAAAACGGCGTTAGTCCATGTTAGTTGTATCCAAAATACACAAATTAGAGGCAAAACAATAGCAAAAGTGTTCGGGAAAGTAGATACGTTTTGGACGTATCAACTCCCCCAAGCTTAGCTTATTGCTTGTCCTCAAGCAATTCAGTTAACAACTGAGTGCGATAAAAGAACTTTCACGAACACATTTGCTCATATGATGTAAATATTCTCATGATATGGGCAAGTACTTAAGCAATTCATAATAAGATACATGCAAATAAAGTCATCTAATAGCTGTGTCAATCATGAAAGAGATACCAACAAACTAATAACAAGCATCATGAAACACTTCCATAAGCAGGATTGCAATGTTCATAGAAAGATATGATAAAGTGGTATCTTGCTTGCCCGTATTTGTACAGCAAAACATAAATGCCCAGGCACCTCTGAAGTTCATGGAAAGACTAGAAGTAAAGATTATCAAAGATAAAAGCATCAAAGTTATACCACAGCTGATCATATTTTGGGACAAGCATATTATACTAAGAATGACAGTTATGCTCTCAAGAAGGTGCTCAAAGAAAGGATGGTGACTCAACATAAAAGTAAAAGATTGACCCTTCGCAGAGGGAAGCAGTGATTAACATGTGCTAGAGCTTTTCATTTTTTTCAAAGACAGAAGTAAAATTGTTTTGAGAGGTGTTTGTTGTTGTCAACGAATGATAGTGGTTACTCTAACCACCTCGCCAACCAGACTCTCAAGAGCGGCTCCCATGAAGGACGTTATCTCTACCAGCAAGGTAGATCATCCCTCTTCCCTTTTGTTTACACATGTATTTTAGTTTCATTATGGATGACACTCCCCCAACCTTTGCTTACACAAGCCATGGCTAACCGAATCCTCGGGTGCCTTCCAACATTCACATACCATGGGGAGTGTCTATTTGCAGGTTAAGTTGCTTACTGATAAATCAGGACAAAACACGTGAAGAAAATTTTTAATGAAGGTTAATTAATTGGGGCTGGGAACCCCGTTGCCAGCTCTTTTTGCAAAATTATTGGATAAGCGGATACTAGTCCATTGGTGAAAGTCTGTCGGGAGTAAATGACAAGGTTGAAAGATAAAACACCACATACTTCCTCATGAGCTATAAAACATCGACACAAATTGAGAAGTAGTTTGAAGATTTAAAGGTAGCACATGAGATTTTACTTAGAATGGTTTGAAATGCCATGCATAGGTATTTATGGTGGACACTTTGGAATAACTTGGTTTTCAGGTATTTGGAAGCACGAGCAGCATTCCCGCTCAGTACAAGTGAAGGCTAGCAATAGACTGGGAAGCGACAATCAAGAGAGCAATAACTGTCATAATCATGCTTGCGACAAAATAAAATTAGCGGAGGCATAAAAGTGATACAAGAACTCTGAAGTAAAGTAAATCATCGAGGCTTAATTGACTTTTGTTTAGTCATATGCATGCGTGAGCATGTGCCAAGTCGATTCAAGTGAATTATTCAGAGGAGGATACCACAATGTCATACCTATCTATGAATAAAACAATGCAAGCAAATATTCATGACATGCTACTCATTATTAATAAATTGGAACTAATCATGAGAGATCATGAACTACTAGACTTTCATTAAATGACATATACCTCACATGAACCAACTAAGCATGCTCACATGGATGAGTATATGTACAAAAATGAAAACAAATAGAGTTCATACCAGCCTCTCACCACAGTCGAGTTGCCGTAGATCGTCATTATTGCCTTTCACTTGTGCGGCTTGAATAATAATATGGAATGAAAACCAAGTTCCAACCACCGGAGACCGCTGAACTCCCTAATGAACTTTACAAAACCAAAGAAGAACAACAAATATTTTTGGTGTTTTCGGGTTAGAGACAAGAACAAAAGGAAACAAGCAAACAAAGCAAAATCTTTTTGGATTTTCTCATAGCAAACCAACGATAGAAAATAAGGTAAAATAGGAACAAAGAACGAAATAAACAAATGGTGAAGAGAAACAATAGAAATATTTTTGTTATTTTTGTGTTTTAGGAAAGAAACAAAGCAAAAACAAGAGAATGAAAACTAAAAGAAACACAGAAAAGCAAGATGGCAGAAATCTGCCAAAACTTGACAGCAGTACAGTAATCGATTTTTACGAAAATCTTCCGCTGCTCAGCTCGAAAAGTGTTCAACTAATGAAAGTTAGATAACAACCTGGGGAACATGCACAAAAATTGGCAGCTAAAAATAACGTTCTGGCTGCGCACAGGAACTTTTTTAGTAACAGCCCAGAATCTGTTTTTTAGACAACACTTCCCCAAATATCATCTTCCTCATATTAGAGACCACCTTAAGAAGCTAAACAAGTATATACAAGTATCCAGCAATTGTAATATGCAATGAATGAGTGATGCCGGCATACCTCCCCCCAAGCTTAGGCTTTTGGCCTAAGTGGAGGTCAATCCCACGGTCCCCATGAAGTGGCGTCTCCGTAGTATGACGAAGAAGGATCCTGTTCCGGGTATGTGCTGGAAGACGCACCAGGATACGTGACGGTGTACCCGTAGGAGGGCTCGGCGTCCTCGGAGTCATGCTGCTGGTGGAAACCATGTATCCTCAGCTGCTCATCCACCTCCTCCTTGGAGCGCGACCACGGTTTCCTGTGAACACTGAACAAATCGGCCTGCGGCAAGGGGATTTCCCTCTCATCCCCGTCAATAAACAACATTTTATAGACAATATTTTCTAAGCTAGAGTCAGTTGTGACAAATTGGTGACTCTTCATAGCAGCAATATCAAG
Organism: Lolium multiflorum; assembly: GCA_030979885.1. NCBI lineage: Eukaryota > Viridiplantae > Streptophyta > Magnoliopsida > Poales > Poaceae > Lolium > Lolium multiflorum. The sequence goes on from JAUUTY010001772.1 coordinate 6,717, forward strand.
CCTAACAGGGGTTAGTTTCTCATCAGTAGGATTAAGAGGAAGATCTAGATGTGCCAAAATACGCGACGCAATAATTCCTCCATAGATAGGTCCCCTAGTAGATAGGCGACGAGCAATAAGAGCACCAAGATGATAAGGTGTGTTACCAGTCAATGCAGCAACAAGAAAAGCAAGATGATAACTAGAAATATTGCTAGTGTTCTCCCTACCAAGAATGCTAGTAGCAAGATAGTAAGCGAAATATCTAATGGCGGGAAGTTGAATGTTTCTTATCTTGCCGCGCTGAATGGTGCGGCTATCATCATTGGTGACTTCTCGATAGTGCTCCGTCAACGCCTTGGGGCTTTTCTCTACCTACAGGAGCAATATCCAATGCAATACAAAAATCCTTCAACTTCATAGTAATAGGATTATCATAAATCGTGAATGTAACTGTTGGCGTGAAGTGCGTGTTGTTGAACTTGAAGCTTTCAACAAAGATTTTAGTTAGCATGTAGTATTGGCTCCTCTCATCTTCCATATAGGTAGATAAGCCCACATTGTTGATGAGGAATAAGAAATCATCAAGCAACCCTGCATTACGCAAAAAGTCATAGCATGGAAATGATGAAGCATTAGGAACTCCATTATCCTCTTCAACTTCGAAGCTCGGTGCGATGACATCCTCATTATAGGATCGTCTAATTCGAGTGGCTGCCCTTGAGGGCCTCCCCGTGCTTGTCGTCTCTCTTTCGAACACCTCTCCAAAGTTGTGGTTGTCCATTTTCCTTTTCTGAAATTTTTCAATAATCATTATAAAATTTGATTTCAAGGTATATAATTGAGGGAAACTACTATAGGAACTTGCTAGAGTACTAAACATGCATCAAAACTCATTTCTACAACTTGAATCAAGCATGCAAGCTCACTTAACATGTCACCTACAGCAGAAAATTTCTCAAGATATACTCAACCAAACAAAATTCTATTTGGATAATCGAAGGAGTCACATACCGGAGAGGAAATGTGCCAAATTTCAGACAGAAATCTGGGCTAAGCAAAGAGATCGAAAAATCCTGAGCTCTTGAGCAAAAACGCGAGTGAGAGAAAGCTGGTATGAGTTTTTTCAGGAGAGAGAGTATAATAGGAGGAAGAGATGAGTTAGTGGGGCAAGGAGGGTCCCACACCACAGGGTGGTGCGCCCCCTCCTTGGCCGCGCCGGCACATGGGGGGCAGCCCTGGGGTGCCCCAATGGTCAGCCCCAGGTGCTCCCAGGTAGCTCTTCGAAAAATAAGACCAACGGTATAATTTTTGTAAATTTTTGAGAACTTCGAAAAATGCACATTTCTGGGTGTTAAAGTAATTATTACAGCGCAGGAAAATGATTTCCAAAATTTTAAACAACTAAAGTATCTTGCAAACCAAATAGTACTACAGCAAGTAAAACAAGTGGAGAAAGAAAGAAAGAAGTGTTGTTTAGCTCTCTCATGCATTTAAAATATACTTGTTAACAAGGTTGATCAAGTCTTGCTACCAAATAAATTTTACATGACATAAGAAGAAATAAACCTCAAATCAATCATGTTACCTTATATTGAATTGATATGGATCCAATCACAAGAGTTTGATATTCTTCTTTAGGATCATATATAGGACAATCAATAGTTCCCACCTTGATAGTTCTCAAATTAAAAATTGTATTAACTCCATATACTTTATCAATCCTCTTGGGAAAATAGACGGTATGTTCCTTATCTTCAACATTGAAAGTAACTTTTCCTTTATTGCAATCAATAACAGCCCCTGCAGTATTAAGAAAGGGTCTTCCAAGAATAATAGACATATTATCATCTTCAGGCATTTCCAACACAACAAAATCAGTTAATATTAAGCAATTTTGAGTAACTTGAACAAGAACATCTTCACATACACCAACAGGAATAGCAGTAGATTTATCAGCCATTTGCAAAGATATATCAGTTGGTATCAACTTATCTAAATCAAGTCTCTTGTAAAGAGAGAAAGGCATCACACTAACTCCTGCTCCCAAATCACATAGAGCAGTTCTAACATAATTATTCTTGATGGAACAAGGGATAGTTGGTATACCTGGGTCTCCCAGCTTCTTTGGAACCTTGCCATTGAAAGAATAATTAGCGAGCATAGTGGAAATCTCCTCATTAGGAATTTTCCTTTTGTTAGAGACAATATCTTTCATGTACTTTGAATAAGGAGGCAATTTAATAGCATCAGTCAAAGGGATTTGCAAAAATAAAGGTTTCATCCAATCAAAAAATTTATTATAGTGTTCCTCCTCCTTTGATTTTAGTTTCTTAGCAGGAAAAGGCATTTGTTTTTGAACCCAAGGTTCTCTTTCATTACCATGTTTCTTAGCAATAAAATCTTCTTTAGTGTACTTTTTATTTTTAACATGCTTTTCAGGTTCTTTTTCAATCTCTTCTTTATCAGGAGTATCATTCTTATCATTATCTTTATCATGTTCATTACCACTTTCAGTTTCAGCATCAGAAATAGAAATACTATTAGGATCATTAACAGGTTCAGAGGATTCTACAACAGTTTTATGTTTCTTCTTCTTTTTCTTAGAAGGACTACTAGTTTCTTTAGTTCGTTGAGAATCTTGTTCAACTCTTTTGGGATGCCCTTCAGGATATAGAGGATCCTGGGTAGAAGCACCACCTCTAGTTGTTACTTCATAAGCATGTTTTTCTTCATGAGTATTTTTTAACAAGTCATTTTTCACTTTACTAAGTTGATCAATTTGAGTTTGAATCATATGAAAATGTTTAACAAGCATCTTAACATCATTGGAGGTTCTCTCCACAATATCATGCAATTTACTAATAGCTTGAGAATTTTCCATTAAATGATTCTCTACTCTCATATTAAAGTTATTTTGCTTAACAACATAATTATCAAATTCATCTAAACATTGATCAGGAGGTTTTGAGTAAGGGATATCTCCTCTATCAAAGCGTTGAAGGGAATGTACCTCAATCGTGGATGAAGGGGGAATTATCTTACATAGGTCTTCTATAGGAGGTAAATTCTTCACATCTTCAGATTTAATACCTTTCTCCATAAGAGATTTCTTGGCTTCCCTCATATCTTCATCATTTAATTCAATCATACCCCTCTTCTTCAATACTGGTGTTGGGGTTGGTTCAGGTGTAGTCCAATCATCATGATTTTGGCTTATTCTAGCCAATAATTCTTCAGCTTCGTCTGGAGTTCTTTTCCTGAAAACACAATCAGCACAACTATCCAGGTATGCCCTAGACTCAATGGTTAGTCCACTATAAAATATATCAAGTAAATCATGCTTTTCCAATTCATGTCCAGGTCGAGCTCTAATAAGAGAGCAAAACCTTGCCCAAGCTTCAGGCAATTTCTCTCCATCTTCTTGATCAAAACTATAAATTCTCTGCAGAGCAATATGTTGAGCACTAGCAGGAAAATATTTTTGAAAGAAAACATCAAGCAAACAACTTGGACTATCAATAGAATCAGGAGGCAAACTATTATACCAAATCTTAGCATCATCCTTTAATGAGAAAGGGAAAATTTTAGCAACAAAATAAGTACGCATCTTAACATCATCAGAAAACAAGCTACTTAAAGTAGAAAGCTCATTCATGTGCTCTACAACACTTTCTTTTTCAGTACCACAGAAGGGTGTTTTCTCAACAATAGATATGTGAGATAAATCAAGAGAAAAATAATAATATTTATCCTTAATGTTTATAGGAGATGTGGCAAATTTAGGATCAGGAGACAGTTTATATCTAACAACATGTTGTGCAATAAGCTTTTTGAGGTTACTTCTACTAGTAGTAGCATTGCATTTAACAATAAAATCATCATCAAGTTCCACATAATCTTCATCAAGGTCATTAGACTCAGGTGAATTAACAGGTGTAACAGTATTTTCATTAGGAGTTTCAGTATTTTCAATTTGTCTAGACCTAGCAATTGTAGCATCTAGAAAAGGACCTAATGAACCAGTATTATCAAGCACAGTAGAAGCATCATCAAAATTATCAGAGGAATTTTCAGATTCAGCAGAAATACCAACACGTGAAGCTTGTGGTGGTGAAACAAGTTGACTTATCATAGATGGTGAATCAAGAGCAGCAGAGGTACTCAGAGTTGTACCTTTTCTTGTAGTGGATGGTAATATGGCGACTTTAGCATCGCGAGGTTTACCCATGATGGAGGACTTGCAGCGAACAATATCAATTCAGGTGAACTTGCAAATAAAGCTATGCTCCCCAGCAACGGCGCCATAAAATAGTCTTGATGACCCACAAGTATAGGGGATCGCAACAGTCTTCGAGGGAAGTAAAACCCAATTTATTGATTCGGCACAAGGGGAGCCAAAGAATATTTGTAAGCCTTAACAGCGGAGTTGTCAATTCAGCTGCACTTGGAAACAGACTTGCTCGCAAGAGTTTATCAGTAGCAACAGTTTTATAGCAAGGAGTAGTGAAATAACAACAGTAGTGTAACAAAGACAGCAGTAGTGATTTTAGTAAACAGCAGGATTAAAATACTGTAGGCACAGGGATGGATGAACGGGCGTTGCATGGATGAGAGAATTCATGTAACAATCAAGGCAGGGCATTTGTAGATAATAATAAAACGGTATCCAAGTACTAAACAATCCATAGGCATGTGTTCCGTATATAGTCGTACGTGCTCGCAATGAGAAACTTGCACAACATCTTTTGTCCTACCAGCCGGTGGCAGCCGGGCCTCTAGGGAAACTACTGGAAATTAAGGTACTCCTTTTAATAGAGTACCGGAGGAAAGCAATAACACTCCGTGAACACATGTGATCCTCACATCACCGCCTTCCCCTCCGGTTGTCCCAATCTGTCACTTTGGGGCCTTGGGTTCCGGACAGCAATATGTGTATACAACTTGCAGGTAAGATCAATAAACAATGAATATCTTCATGAATCAATAACATGTTCAGATCTGAGATCATGGCACTCGGGCCCTAGTGAAAAGCATTAAGCATAACAAGTTGCAACAATATCATAAAAGTACCAACTACGGATACTAGGCACTATGCCCTAACAATCTTATGACTATTACATGATCAATCTCATCCAATCCCTACCATCCCCTTCAGCCTACAGCGGGGAATTACTCACACATGGATGGGGGAGTCATGTATGGTTGATGGAGAGGCATCGGTGGTGATGGCGGCGATGATCCCCTCCAATTCCACGTCCCGGCGGAGTGCCAGAACGGAGTTTCTGGTCCCGAGGCGGAGTTTCGCAATGGCGGCGGAGTTCGGACGTCTTCGGAAATATGGTCGAACCCCCGGCGTTTTTAGGTCGAAAGGGTTTTGTAGTCCGAAGGAGAGCGTCGGGGGGCCGCCGAGGCGCCCTCACCATAGGGCGGCGCGCCCCCCTCCAGGCCGCGCCGGCCTGTGGTGTGGGGGCCATGGGCCCCCCTGGCTTGCCCTTTTGGCCTCGTATCTTCACGGTGAAAATAGGCCCATTGCGATTATTTCCGGGGATTTTCCTGAAAGTTGAGTTTCTGCACAAAAACAAGACACCAGTGCAATTCTGCTGAAAACAGCGTTAGTCCGTGTTAGTTGTATCCAAAATACACAAATTAGAGGCAAAACAATAGCAAAAGTGTTCGGGAAAGTAGATACGTTTTGGACGTATCAGGTGGCCTGGGACGTATCTCAAAAAAAAAAGGTGGCCCGGGACGTGGTGCATCACGAATTCTCGGGTTCGCCGGCCGAGTCAACGCAAATCCGCACCGCCCAGGGATGTAGGGCCCAGATCACAGCCTCTCTAGCATTGTTTTTTTTCTCGATCGCGCCATCTCGTTCAACGCTCTCCGATCGAGCCGTTTACGATGCAGGATCATGGGTCCCGCATGTCATCCTCTATGAACTAAAATTCTTTCTCTTCTTGGATTTTTTGACCTGATTTCGGCTACTTCCTTTTTCTTTTGATCCCGTGCCGCCTTGGAAACGTTGAGACCGCTACTGCTAAATGGGACCCGCATGCATCCTCTATGTGCAATCAACTTTCTTTTCTTGGAGTTAATTTTGGCACCTCATATTTGGTCACTTGCCTTTTTCTTTCGATCCCCTGCCGCCTCTCAAACGGTGATACCGCTGCTGCTAAATGGGGCCCGCATGTCATCCTCTATGTACTATAAAACTTTCTTTTCTTGGATTTTTTTGGCACCTCATATTTGGTCACTTGCCTTTTTCTTTCGATCCCCGCCTCTCAAACGGTGATACCGCTGCTAAAATGGGACCCGCATGTCATCCTCTATGAGCAATCAAGTTTCTTTTCTTGGAGTTATTTTTGGCACCTCATATTTGGTCACTTGCCTTTTTCTTTCGATCCCCTGCCGCCTCTCAAACGGTGATACCGCTGCTGCTAAATGGGACCCGCATGTCATCCTCTATGTACTATAAAACTTTCTTTTCTTGGATTATTTTTGGCTCCTGATATTTGGTCACTTGCCTTTTTCTTTCGATCTCATGCCATATTTGAAACGTTGAGGAACCTGCTGGATCATGGGACCCGCATGTCATCCTCTATGTACTATAAAAGTTTATTTTCTAGGGTTTTTTTTCACTCTCTGATTTTTGGCTATTTCCTTTTTCTTTTGATCCCCTGCCGCCTTGGAAACGTTTAGTAAGCTGCTAACTCATGGGACCCGCATGTCATCCTCTATGTACAATCAACTTTCTTTTCTTGAGTTATTTTTGGCTCCTGATATTTGGTCACTTGCCTTTTTCTTTCGATCTCATGCCACGTTTGAAACGTTGAGGAACCTGCTGGCTCATGGGACCCGCATGTCATCCTCTATGTACAATAAAAGTTTCTTTTCTTGGGTTTTTTTTCACCCTCTGATTTTTGGCTATTTCCTTTTTCTTTTGATCCCCTGCCGCCTTTGAAACGTTGAGTAAGCTGCTGGCTCATAGGTCCCACATGTCAGCCTGTATGAACAATAAAGCTTTCCTTTCTTGGAGTATTTATTGACCCCCTAATTTCTGGTTACTTCCTTTTTCTTTTGATCTCAAGCCGCATTTGAAACGTTGGGACCGCTGCTGCAAATGGGACCCGCATGTCATCCTCTATGTACAATAAAAGTTTCTTTTCTTGGATTATTTTTCACCCTCTGATTTTTGGTCACTTGCCTTTTTCTTTCGATCTTATGCCGCCTTTGAAACGTTGAGTAAGCTGCTGGCTCATGGGACCCGCATGTCATCCTCTATGTACAATCAACTTTCTTTTTCTTTTGATCTCAAGCAGCATTTGAAACGTTGAGACCGCAGCTGCTAAATGGGACCCACATGTCATCCTCTATGTACAATAAAGTTTCTTTTCTTGGATTATCTTTGGCTCCTGATATTTTGTCACTTGTCTTTTTATTTCGATCTCATGCCGCCTTTGAAACATTGAGTAAGCTGCTGGCTCATGGGTCCCGCATGTCATCCTCTACAAACAATAAAAGTTTCCTTCCTTGGAGTTATTTTTGACCCCTAATTTCTAGCTATTTGCCTTTTTCTTTTGATCTCCTGCCCCCTTTGAAACGATGAGGACGTTGTTGGCAGGTCGGTCCCACATGTCATCCTCTATGAACAATAAAAGTTTTTTCCTTTGATGGATTTATTTTGACCCCTAATTAATTTCTGGCTATTTCCTTTTTTCTTTTGATCCGCCGGAATCGTCGAGGATGCTGCTGCCTCATGGGTTCCCGCATGTCATCCTCTCAGAACGGTAAATATTTCTTTTGTTGGATTTTGTTTACCAACTGATTTTTTTATATTTTCCATCCCCTGCCGCCTTTAAAACGTTGACGACGCTGCTGGCTCATGGGTCGCCGATATCAGCCTCCCCGTACAAGAAACATGTGATATCTTGGTTATTTTGCAGACAATAAACAATGTATTTCACTCAGAGCTATTGCAAACGGATAAATTAAATCTTTATTTTTCATAAACAAACTTATATGTTGAATCTCCTTGTTTTTTGTTTTTGCGAAGCATAGGACTTTCCTATTTTTTTTTTGAGAAAAATCCGAACTTTCCTGTTTTGGAGTGGGTTGAAATTGTACGAGTCAAAAGGCCCAGCAGGATAGTTCGAAGGCCCATATGTCCAGATGCAGCCCAATTGAAATCTTTCTTTTCTTGGATTTTTTCACCCCCTGATTTCTAGCTACTTCATTTTTATTTTGGTCATGTGCCGCCTTGGAAACGTTGAGACCGCTGCAAAATGGGTCCCGCATGTCATCCTCTATGTACAATAAAATTTCTTTTCTTAGATTATTTTTGGCTCCTGATATTTGGTCACTTGCCTTTTTTTTTCGATCTCATGCCGCCTTTGAAACGTTGAGGAAGCTGCTAGCGCATGGGTCCCGCATGTCATCCTCTATGAACAATAAAAGTTTCCTTTCTTGGAGTTATTTTTGACCCCTGATTTCTGGCTACTTCCTTTTTCTTTTGATCCCCTGCCGCCTTTGAAACGTTGAAGACTTTGCTGGCTCATGGGTCCCACATGTCATCCTCTATGTACTATAAAACTTTCTTTTCATGGATTTTTTTGGCACCTCATATTTGGTCACTTGCCTTTTTCTTTCGATCCCATGCCGCCTCTCAAACGGTGATACCGCTGCTGCTAATTGGGACCCGCATGTCATCCTCTATGTACAATGAAGTTTCTTTTCTTGGATTATTTTTGGCTCCTGATATTTGGTCACTTGCCTTTTTCTTTCGATCTCATGCCGCCTTTGAAACGTGGAGGAAGCTGCTGGCTCATGGGTCTCGCATGTCATCCTCTATGAACAATAAAAGTTTCCTTTGTTGGAGTTATTTTTTACCCCTAATTTCTGGCTACTTCCTTTTTCTTTTGATCCCCTGCCGCCTTTGAACGTTGAGGACTCTGCTGGCTAATGGGTCCCATGTCAGCCTCTATGAACGATAAACCTTTCTTTTCTTGGAGTTATTTTGACCCCTAATTTCTGGCTATTTTACCTTTTTTGGATCCCGTGCCACCTTGGAAACGTTGAGGATGCTGCTACCACATGGGTCCCGCATGTCATCCTCTCAGAACGATAAATGTTTCTTTTCTTCGATATTTTTACCAACTGATTTTTGATTTATTTTTTCTTTCGATCCCCTGCCTTTAAAACTTTGACGACGTGGCTCATGGGTCCCGATGTCAGCCTCCCCGTACAAGAAACATGTGATATCTTGATTATTTTGCAGACAATAAAAAGTGTATTTCGCTCTGAGCTATTGCAAACAGATAAATTAAATCTTTATTTTTACATAAACAAACTAATATGTTGAATCTCCTTGTTTTTGTTTTGTTTTTGCGAAGCATAGGACTTTCCTGTTTTGGAGTGGGCTAAAATTGTACGAGTCAAAAGGCGTCCAGCAGGTTAGAAGGCCTAGATGGCCATGTAGCCCCAATTGATATCTTCCTTATCTTGGATTATTTTTTTGATCAAAAGGCCCAGCAGGGATACATCCTTTTTCTTTTGGTCCTGTGTGCCGCCTTGGAAACGTTGAGGACGCTGCTGCCTCATGGGACCCGCATGTCATCCTCTATGAACTATAAAGTTTCTTTTCTTGGATTTTTTTCACCCTCTGATTTTTGGCTATTTGCTTTTTCTTTTGTTCCCCCGCCGCCTTGGAAACGTTGAGTAAGCTGCCGCCTTGGGACCCGTATGTCATCCTCTATGTATAATAAACTTTCTTTTCTTGGAGTTTTTTCCCCTAATTTCTGGCTACTTTCATTTTCTTTTGATCTCAAGCCGCATTTGAAACGTTGAAACCGCTGCTGCAAAATGGGACCCACATGTCATCCTCTATGTAAAATAAAAGTTTCTTTTCTTGGATTATTTTTCACGCTCTGATTTTTGGCTATTTCCTTTTTCTTTCGATCCCCTGCTGCCTTGGAAACGTTGAGGATGCTGCTGCCTCATGGGTCCCACATGTCATCCACTATGAACAATAAAAGTTTCTTTTCTTCGATCTTTTTCACCCTCTGCTTTTTGGCTATTTCCTTTTTCTTTTGATCCCCTGCCGCCTTAGAAACGTTGAGGATGCTGCTGCGTCATGGGACCCGCATGTCATACTCTATGTACAATAAAAGTTTCTTTTCTTGGTTTTTGGCTCCTGATATTTGGTCACTTGCCTTTTTCTTTCAATCTCATGCCGACTCTCAAACGTTGAGTAAGTTGATGGCTCATGGGACCCGCATGTCATTATCTATGTACAATAAAATTTCCTTTTCTTGGATTATTTTTGGCTCCTGATATTTGGTCACTTGCCTTTTTCTTTCGATCTCATGCCGTCTTTGAAACGTTCAGACCGCTGCTACAACATGGGACCCATATGTCATCCTCTATGTACAATGAAAGTTTCTTTTCATGGATTATTTTTTGCTCCTGATATTTGGTCACTTTCCTTTTTCTTTCGATCTCATGCCGCCTCGGCCCTCTGAAACGTCGAGTAAGTTGTTGGCTCATGGGACCCGCATGTCACCTCTATGTACAATAAAGTTTTTTTCTTGGATTTTTTACCCCTGATTTTTGGTCACTTGCCTTTTTCTTTCGATCCTGTGCCGCCTTTGAAATTGTGGACGCTGCTGGCTCATGGGTCCCACATGCCAGCCTCTATGAACAATAATATTTCTTTTCTTGGATTTTTTGATTTCTGGCTATTTGCCTTTTTCTTTGGATCCCCGGCCGACTTTGATACTATGAGGACGCTGCTGGCGCATAGGTCCCACTTGTCAGCCTCTATGAACAATAAACCTTTCTTTTCTTGGATTTATTGTTGACCCCTAATTAATGGCTACTTCGCTTTTTTTCGATCCCCAGCCGCCTTTGAAACGTTGAGGACGCTGCTGGCTCATGGGTCCCATATGTCAGCCTCTATGAAAAATAAAACATTTACTTTCTTGGATTTATTTTTGACACCTAATTAATGACTACTTGGTTCTTTCTTTTGATCCCGTGACGCCTTTGAAACGTTGAGGGCCCTGCTGGCTCATGGGTCCAACATGTCAGCCTCTATGAACAATAAGAGTTTCCTTTGTTGCATTTATTTTTGACCCCTAATTTCTGGCTATTTGCCTTTTTTCGATCGCCTGCCGCCTTAGAAACGTTGAGGACGCTGCTGGCTCATGGGTCCCACATGTCAGCCTCTTTGTACGATAAAAGTTTCCTTTGCTGGATTTATTTTTGACCCCTAATTTCTGGCTATTTTCCTTTTTCTTTCGAGCTCCACCGCCTTTGAAACATTGATGACGCTGCTGCAAACTGGGTCCAATATGTCAACCTCTTTGTGCGATAAACCTTTCCTTTCTTGGATTTTTTGGACACCTGATTTCGAGCTACTTGCCTTTTTCTTCCGATCTCCTGCCCCCTTTGAGAAACGTCGAGAACGATGCTGGCTCGTGGGTCCACATGTCATCCTCTCTGAATGATAAATGTTGAGGCCGCGGCTGCAAGATAGGTCCCACATGTCAGCCTGACTGTTGAATAAACGTCTCATTTCTCGAATTTATATTTGACCCCTGATTTATGGCTACTTTGTCGTTTCTTTCGATCCCCTGCCGCTTTGTCAACGTTGAGGACACTGCTGCAAAATGGGTCCCACATGTCATCCTCTACGTAGAATAAATGTTTCCTTTCTTGGATTATTTTTTTCTTTCGATCTCTGGCCGCCTTTCAATGAAGAGGACGCATCTATTGGGCCGTTATCTCCTGAGCTAGTAGCTAGGCCCACGTAAATTACCATGTAGATTACCGTACAATACTTTTTTCTATTGTTAATATTTTTTTTAGAACTTTCTATTGGTAAGGTGGTACATAGGGTTACCCTTAACCAAAAAAATATGTGGTACATGGAGCAGCGCTGGAACCCTGATCGTTACTGAAGTCATTTGCGCCTAATAGCGCGAGCTTAGCTAATTTTTGAAGAAAAAAAAGATGTCCGGCGTGGTATTCAAAACAAAGATCTTCATGTCTGCTACTCCACCAAAAAACAGACCAGCATGTATTCATCACAATACGGGTAGCTAATTTAGGAAAAATGTGTTCATCACGGGATTCAAACAAAGATCTTCATCTCTGCTAAATTTTGATTTCACCAAAAACCGAACAGCGTGTGTTCATGACGTTAAGTTCACGAACACTATGGTTTCTCTATAAAATAAGGTCACCATCCGTTCCTTTATTGAAGGCATTTGCGAAAAGTGTCTTTGGCTAATGGGCACCAGTGCTCGTGTTGTTTAAAAAAAATCAAAAATCATACATATTTGTTTCAAAAAAATCTGAAAATAAATGTAGACATAATAAATAAAGTAACCTACAAGCGTGTAAAATTTTAATATGAAATTCTTTATATTGTAGACTACACAAAAAAGACAAAATCTGTTGAAATTTGGAGATTTGAAATATGCATACCCAGATCCACACGTTTGTTATTTTTGTGTAGCCCAGAATTTTTTGTATTTGAAACTGAAATTTTGCACGTTTATGGGACAATTCATTAGCTACACCATGATTTTTTTCTAATTTTTTTGAAACACATAAATATGTTTTTTATTTTTTCTAAAATAGCAGGAGCACTGGTGCCCAAGAGCACCAAATCTCTTAGGCATTTGCGCCTAATAGCGCGAGCTTAGCTAATTTTTGAAGAAAAAAAGATGTCCATTGTGGTATTCAGGACAAAGATCTTCATGTCTGCTACTCCACCAAACAACAGACCAGCATGTATTCATCACAATACGGGTAGCTAATTTGTGAAAAATATGTTCAGCACGGGATTCAAACAAAGATCTTCATCTCTGCAAAATTTTGATTTCACCAAAAACCGAACAGCGAATGTTCATGAGGTTAAGTTCACGAACACTATGTTTTCTCTATAAAATAAGGTCACCATCCGTCTCTTATTTCTCAAGGAAAAACAGGTGGAAGTGTTGGGACGAACCACATGGGTGCTTCGGCTCTATGTTCAATCTTCTCTTTTTTGTACTGCAATCTTGAGCCTATGGCAGGACCTCCATTGACGTGCATTCTGCACCAATTTGGCCTTGGACGTATCCATGTATCACGGGCGCGATTGTGGGTAGCAAAGACACAGTCAGGTTTGAACAATTGGAAATCTGGTTCTGCAGCCTCTGCGTCGATTGGCGGGGGTAGCATGAAAATTGGGTGATTGAGTCCAAGAAATAAAGAATGCCCCTTCAAATTGTTCAATCTTTCCCACCTTGCCTCTTCTAC
>JAUUTY010001773.1:0-20000 GCA_030979885.1 Lolium multiflorum
CCTTATGGTTAGCACAATTTTTTTACGGAGTAACTCTTTTTTACATAGCCCAAATTACTATTCGATTTTCCATTGAAATATTTTATGTGTATAAAGCAAGCGAAGAAGTACACATGCATTTTTCGTTTTATTCTTTTTTGACATTTCAAAATGTATAGAAGATGAATTTCGAAATAAAGAGATCATATGCACCCAAGAACCAACAAGCATATCCCCTTGAACCCGAACATACTCAGGGCCCTTTTGTTGCCTTTTTGGCTTTTGGATTTTGGAAGCCAAAAACAAATATTATATTCTTTTGGCTTCCAAAATCCAAAAGCCAAAAAGCCACAGCAAAAGGGCCCTCAGCTTCAGACTTGGGATTTCGTAGGCTAGGGTTCCACAGTTTTCCAGCAACCAGTAATAATTTCAACTCTGCCCCAAAATTCCCGCCGAAATCCCCCCCCGCTTCCAAAATTCAAAGCGATGTGAAATAAGTACAGTGTCGATCTTATCCCCCCGGACCGCTCAATTCAGACCTATCACCGGCGGCGCCGAACCCCGCATCTCTCTCTCACGCTTCCACCCTGCATGACCCACCGGATCATCTCACACGCCGGCGCCGGCCCACTGTCCCACTCCCACACCAGCACTACTGCCTTCTCATCGGCCACCGTAGTGACCGACGACGTTCCGCCGTCTCCCTTGCTTTTTAGCAAGCCGGAGTAGCTTCCACCTCCCCCACCCCCACCGACGACCACTGTACCATACGAGCTCCTCCGTAGCCGACTTCCACCGCCGCCTTGTCAGCGACAGTCACCATCGCCGGGTTCTCGTATCTTAATCCCCGACTCCTTCCGTCCACCGGACTGGAGAGATGGGCGCTTCCATGGTCGACGGCAGGAAACCAAAGCGTACACGCGCCCACTTCCAAGAAGGTTGATATGGCCGCATTCGTTATGCATGTGATTTCGAAAAGTATTTTTTTGCTTACTTGCACCGCCATCTCATTAGCATTTTTTTTGTAATGCATGCTAGATATTATTGCAATACAGAAGAATGAATTAAAAGAGAAACGGATACGGAATATATGTAGAAGATATGCAAGCCGTGTGGGCACAAGCATTTGTAACGCTATTGCCTCTAGTGCAAACCTGAACAAAATCGGAGAAGAACCCTTTCCCCTCCCCAAAGATAAAGAACAATGTTATGATTCACAATTTGATCCTGCTGAGCCCATTGGAGAGCTGACTCAGGAAGATGCCTTGCCTGACCATTCTCCTCAACCCCACCAGGTGATTTCTGTGTTTTTACTTTGAGATATCTGTTGCAACTTCCATGTGTTGTATACTTGTATCCTGAATCCCACCAAACATGTTCACATGCCACCTCTAGGTCTCCTTAATGCATCATATATATGTTTCAGCATGCACGTCATCCTTTACTGTTCTTCATTCTATTCCATTTGCATATCATCATATATGGGACTTATGTAGACTGAAATATCGTTTATGTGTGCTAGGAATCTGCAGCTTCAAGTAAGAATTTCGCAGGAACCACCAATGAGAGGAAGACCAATCAACAGGCACCTGAATCGGTGATAGAACAGCTGCAACCAAAAAAGAAACCTGCTTCTGCTACTAGACAGTCTCAGCGATTCATGGCACCAGTTGAAGAAAATAACGAAAATTCTAAGAGTACTGAAATAAAAAAACGTGGTGAACACCCCAAGCGGTTGAATCAGCCACCTGTTACCAATCCAGTCAACCAGCGACAATCGGCAGCAGAACCAGTTTCCACAGCAACTTCTCAGCCACAATTGGCAGCAGAACCAGTTTCCACAGCAACTTCTCAACAACAATTGGCAGCAGAACAAGTTTCCACGGCAACTTCTCAGCCACAATTGGGATCAGCAGTAGCTGTGGTAGGAAATACTGCCCAAGGACACACTGTACCAGTCCCAGCTGACACAACCACAACTGGCCAAACACTGCTAGCACAACATCAACAAACTGTTGATGATCTCCCACTGACCCATATTAGTCCTGCCATAGACAACTCCCCTGAGGATGAGCCCCACACCGAAGAAGGTACATTTTCCAATGCTTATAGTTTCATTCTCCGTTATAAAGTTATACTTTATAGAGATATATATATAATGCTTATAGTATATATATATATATACCTACCTTGATAGCTTGATGTAATGCTTAACTTTGTAGTTGCACCACGATCAAGAAAAACGAGGGGCCCAACAGTAGGGAAAATGTTCGTAGCTAAGCTTGCTGGGATGGAATCAAGATTTCGCCTTTCATCTATCGTAGGTGGCAGAAGGCCACTGGACCCAGAAGAATCTTGTAAATTAGCATCGGATGTAGGAATTTTCGTCAGGAATGAAATTCCTATCTTCCCAACATGGAAAGAGCACGTAGACACCTCTGCGCATTTTGAAAAATTAGTGCACAGGTTACACGTAAGTCATCTTTCTCTTGGTAATGTTACTCATACTAGTATACCACATTGGCACGTCCCGTTCCTTCTAGCTTGTTGTTGGATCTATGTATATCACACCAACGGTTTATATTGTTGTGAACAGTTAAGGTTCGAGTTCGATGAGGACCAAGAGGAAGTAAAGCATGTTCTCAACAGTCTATTCTCAGACTGTCTGCGCCAGTATCGCAGCAGGCTAAAGAAGAAATACTTCACTGGAAAGATTACTGGGAGTGTTCCAACTATATCTCCTTTTAAGCAAATGACTGACAAACAGTGGGGAGATCTTGTGAAGCACTGGTCTGATCCAAAGAATATGGTATGATTTGTAAGACTGAGACCAGATCACATCTTGGATTCTTATTTATAGCAGTGTCTCACTAGTCTCCTTTTTGCAGAATTTGGCTAAACAGAATCAGGAAAACCGCGGTAAACTACTTTTACCTAGCCGTACGGGATCTCGTAACCTTATAGTGCACATTCGGCAAAAAGTAAGGACATGTTGTTTTATACTGCTATTTAGAAATATTTTAGTAAAAGATCATGCAGAGTATATACACCAGTGTGCAGCTTATATTATGATCCTCCATTTCAACCACGTTATTCGATTTATAAATGGTAGTACTAAAATGCAGATGTTACATAATGCAAGTAAAAGGGAACCAAACAAAGAGATGACTCTGCCAGAGATTTTTGAAGCATGCCAGAAGAACAAACTTGAAGTGATTGGAGAAGTCGCACAGAGTGTTCTTGTAAGTCTTCTCAAAGATTGAAATTTTGTGACGACTCACATCCCAACTTGTAGGAGTAGTAAAGTACATGTCAATATGATATTATATATGTTTATTAAAATTCATGTGATGTGAATCAGACATGCCAAACTGTAGGAATAAAAGTAGGTCATACACATGATAAATCTACTATCAGCAAGTTTCTCTGTAGTAACTATCATGTTTACACATGTGTACGAACTGAATTTTTTGCAGGAAGATATGAAATTAGAGATGGCAAAAACCGGTAAAAACGGTCTGGAAAAAACCGATGAAGAATGTGTGAAGGCATTTTCTATGGCAATAAAAAAGAAAGGCATTGCCAAAAACACTTTCTTACGGAATGCTGGACTGCTGAAGTGCAAGTCCATGTCCAAGTCAAAGTATTTGCATGCTCAAGTTCTAAAGGAGCAACTCCAAGTAGAACGAGCTGCATCAGCTGCGCTAAGACTAGAAGTCGACAATTTTAGAACGATAGCAGCACAGAAGGAGGCCCTACTGGAGCAGGTTAGGAATGCTAGTAAGTAGTAAGAAGAGTATCTGCTAGATAATTGGAGATGAACGGGGACAGTGACAGGTCATTACCTTTGTCTTGTAAAATGGTTCCTTAGTCTGAGCATATTTCGTAGGTGCATTTATCTGCAATTGCTATGATCTTGGTGGTCGTTTCCTTGTTGTGATGTGGATTTTTTTGAACCGGAACCCTGCTGATTGTTAATATTATAAGTGGATTGCCTAGCCCTTTCCATCAGTTCTGACTTGTGGTTCCGTTGGCTCGTGGATGAAGCTTGACGTGGTATCAGAGCCCATAGTCTCAAGTTCGAGTCATCGCTTTCACAAACCTTCTCTTCTCTTCTCCCGGTCTAGCCTTTTCTGTCAGTTTGGACTTTTTGTTGCGATGTATAAAGTGGATTGCCTAGCCCTTTCCATCAGTTCGGACTTTTGGTCGCGTTGGCTAGTGCATTAAAGCTTGACACTGATGATTTTCTGTGATCCATTGATTTCCATCTTTCTACATATAGCCCAGGTCTAGAAGCTTGTCAACTGGTCTGGTTCATTCATCGCTGTATTGAGTGCAATGAACGGAACAGTGGCTTCTCCTTTGTGTTGTGCTGCAACACAACAGCTGTTCCTGCTTCTGTACAGGTGAGTTGTGAACAGAGATACTTATGTATGCTACCAAATTTCGACTCCATATAATCAATAGCTTAACAACCCTCTAATTCAAAATCTCAACATTATTTCACACACTGAAATATTTTGTACGCGTTTTGAATTGGAGAACATGGGAACCGACTTTGGTTTCTGATTATGACTTGATGTGACCCTAGGCCCTGGATTCCTGAGCAGAAGGTATGTGTAAAAACAAAGAGATTACGAAGTGCTAATTCCCTTTTTTTGTAAGTCCTGGTGGCATTGACACTCCTTTCTTACTTGCTATATTTTTTTGGTGTTTATATATAATAGAGAATTACCAGCTTATTGTCGAACCCGTTAGATTTTGGGCAATAATTGTTACGTGGCTGCTTCTTAATTAAAGTTTATCATGTCATGTAGATGGATTTGTGAAAGATGCAGCGGGTCGTTCTTCAGATCGTCTACATGGGATTCCCATCTACATGTATGTTCACGGTTTCATGGAGTACTTCAGCTCATAGCAGCCACATACGATCCTGCAAGATTTGCATTTTTTTTGACCTTGCAAGATTTGCATTCAATGTATCGCCAAGACGCGTCCGTGAGAACTCTAGAAACATCTTCGTCTGACTCGTTTTGGCGCGCGCAGTTCCCGAGCGAATCCAATGAATTTTGACCGTTCTCTTAAAAAAAGGAACTTTGACCGTTGGATCAAGCGTTGGAGAACTGTTGTGCCAACGGCCAATAATTATGATCGTCGTAACCGATTTTCAACGTGATGATGAATTGATGTGACATTTGGCCGTACTAGTACGGTCTCATATTTTTGTATTACTTGGATTGTAGCCAAATTCGAAATCTCATTCCAGCGGCAAAACTTCCCGCCCGAAAAATACAAATATTTCACACGCTTCTAACTTCCCATTCTACCCTCGTAAAGATGACAACAATGTCCATGTATAAGTCGGTTGGTGGGGGGTCTACCCGTCATTTTTTTTCGATCACCACCTCCCTAGCTCCGGAAACTCCCCGAAAAAAAATTCATTTCCCTCACTCTCTCCTCTGAGACCACCCACCGGAACTTCCCAAGTCCCTCTCTCTCCCACCTCCACGACCACCGCACCGGAACATCCCCGCCGGACTTCCCTGGCCTACCCGAGGCCTCGCGATCCTCGTCATCCGGCTGCCTGCCGGAGCCGCTTCATCGACGCCGTCATCAACCGGACCGGATCATCCCCGCCGAACCTCGAAACCATATGCTCATCCAGCAGTCTACCGCAGTCGCTTCAGCTGCGGCATCGTCCACCCCACCGGAGCCGCTTCGCCGGATCCGTCGTCCACCGCATCGGATCTTGCTCACCGACACCGCTGTGCATGAACCGGATCTGCTTCACCGGCGCCGTGTATGATCTAAACTCTTCTACTGTCGCTTTTCTATTGCTTGCCTGCAAGTTCTTGTTTAATCTTGGGGGAACCTGTTTGTGCTAACGACGCGCCGTTACGTTTTTGCAGACGAGATGAGTAACCATGAAGTGTAATGGCCGTCTCTCCAACCCCAAGTAGCACATGTAGCATACTTCATCACCGGATCTATCAACCCCAGGAAGATCTGCTGTGACTCCCACAGAGTGCTTCTCCTAATGTAAGTCCCTTGTTTTAGCGCCATGTTCTGGGTTCAGATGCTTGTTTGTCTGAAGCTCTTTTAGTTCATTCCTAGCTATGACCGTAACACCTTGCTATTTTCTACTTCATTGCTAACTTTAAGCGATTGAACATTTTGGTTTGCATTCCCTGCTCTGTAGATGTAGCCATCATAACTTCTATCTTGCTCAGTCGTTGTTACAAAAATTATAGGTATTATAGTAACATCCTGCTATTATTTAGTTCATGGCCAATTTTAAGTAATTGCACATGTTGGTTCGCATTCCCTGCTCTATAGCTTTTGGCATCGTAACTTCTATATTTGGTTTACATTCCCTGCTCTGTAGATCTAGCCATCATAACTTTATCTTGCTCAGTCGTTGTTACAAAAATTATGGCCTGCTACTATGTTGTTTGTGCCAATTTTTTACTCCATGAACATGTTGGCTTGCATTCCCTGTACTACAGGTGATGCCATTGTTTTGTATCTAGTTCATTGTAAGCTAACAAAGTAAGGACTTAGTTTGGCATGCTATCACTCTGCTATCTAGCCTGTAGTACAAATAAACTTGTCATACTACTAGATAATAATTTTGCGTGCCATCTTGTTCTTCAAAAGCTGCATTATTGACTTGTTTATCTGACTTGGCATGACGCTCACATATGGAAAGCTGAACATATTGGTTTGCATTCCCTCTTATACAAGTTCACAGGTGATCCCACTATATTCTGTATCTGGTCCGTCCTAAGCTCCAGCATTTAACTATCCTCTATGTGTTGCTCATTACAAGTTTATATCCCGAAACATCTTGATTTGCATCCCCTTCACTATAAGTTCAGGAGTATTATTTAGTTCACGGCCAAAATGAAGTAATTGCACTTGGCACATGTTGGTTCACATTCCCTCCTCTTTAGCTTCTGCCATCGTAACTTCTATTTTTGGTTTACATTCCCTGCTCTGTAGATGTAGCCATCATAACTTCATCTTGCTCAGTCGTTGTTACAAAATTTATAGCCTGCTACTATGTTGTTCATACCAATTTTGTACTCCCTGAACATGTTGGTTTGCATGGGACTCGACAGTAGTAAGTCTGCTGTTTCATTCTAACATGCTCTGTTATATTGGCTGTTGGTATGCGGCATGCACTCTTTGTTTGCTTATTGTGCGCATTACAATGATCTTGTTATAACGACGAAATGATGAGTTCCAAATTCTTTGCCAAACAATATTGGAGTGTCTTTGCCTTTCCATTGTTGCTGTCTTAACTTGTAATGTCTTTGTTTCAGATATAGGTGCTGCATGGACAACTTAAAAGATTGCCGGATCGCTTCATTGTATTGCTAGGTTTAATTACCATTCAATTTCTCTGGGTTCTGTAATATTTTTTCAATGCCTTGCAGCTGATGTAATATTTAGTTAGTTTTTATAGTTCTTTCGCGCATTTTTTCTTTGGTGCTTGTGGTAAGTGAGGCTATCCGACAGAAATCAATGCTGCGTAAATATTCTCAGTATCTAAATCACGAATTCCCATCCCTTAAACGGCCCAATTAAGCGAAATCACATATGTGCCTGCCCGCAAAATCCTAAAGCGCATATTATGCCGGCATATAAACAACAACTAAACGGGCTGGCCCACTTACTTCTTGGGCCAGCCCATTTGATTTACGGTGGACCCCACACACTAATTGGGCTGGCCCACTTGCTTTAAGGTGGACCCCACCAACGGGCCGGCCCACTAATTAGTTGGGCCAGCCCATTTGCTTTTTTGGAGGACCCCACATAATAAATGGGCCGGCCCTCTAAGAAAGTGGGACCCACCGTGTTTTTGGCCCGACTATCCCACTTGCTATATGGTGGACCCCACATACTAGTTGGGCCGGCCCTTTAACAGGAAAGTGGGCCCACCTGTGCTTATTGGGCCGGCACTTGCTCTATGGTGGTCCCACATGGTAAATGGGCCGCTTTAAGTGGAAGGTGGGACCCACTGTGTTTTTGGCCCGGCCCACTATTTTGTTGGGCCGGCCACTTTTCGATGGGTGGACCCCACATACCAAATGGGCCGCCCATTAACAGGAATGTGGGACCCACTGTTTTGGCCCGGCCCACTATCTTGGGGCCACCCCATGCTATATGGTGGGCCCCACATACTAAATGGGCCGGCTTTAACAGAAAGTGGGACCCACTGTGTTTTTGGCCCGGCCACTATTTTGTTGGGCGGCCCACTTGCTATATGGTGGACCCCACAAACTAAATGGGCCGATCCTTTAACTGGAAAGTGGGACCCACCTGTGTTTTTGGCCCGGCCCACTAGCTTGTTGGGCCGGCCCACTTGCTATACGGTGGACCCCACACACTAAATGGGCCGGCCTTTTAACAGAAAGTGGGACCCACCTGTGTTTTGGCCCGGCCCACTTGCTTCTTGGGCCGGCCAGCTTGCGTAAGGACCCCACATGTTAAATGGGCCGGCCATTTAAGTTTTGACCAGTCAACCTTAGAGGTTAGGCCCGGCCCACGTAACTAATGGACCAGCCCAGCTATATAGTTGACCGGTCAAACTATGTCATCTGGCCCGGCCCGCTTAAGACGTGGCAGGCCTCGTGTGGGCCTACCATCTACCACGGGGTTTCAGCCGGTTAACGCCGTTAACTGGCAGTTAACGGCGTCTGCCACGTGTCAGTTTGCATGACGTCAGCAGTCAACGGGCTCCCGAAAACACTTCCGCAACGGTCCGATTTTCCGTGGCGGAAGGGCGCCCAAGCGCGACGGACCGAAAAAATCGTCGTTGGACTTTGCCTGACGCAGTTTCGACAACGGAACCCATATCGTCGGGTTAGGCCCATAGGCGACGAAAAATGCCCCTTAGTTGACGATTTTGGGACGTTGTCTATCAGAACTTTTCTTGTAGTGACCGCCATCTTCATCGCCGTTGCTGTCTCCCATGATGAGGAGGGAGTAGTTCTCCCTCGAGGCTAAGGGCTCTACCGGTAGCTATGTGGTTAATCTCTCTCTCATGTACTTCAATACAATGATCTCATGAGCTGCCTTACATGATTGAGATCCATATGATGAGCTTTGTAATCTAGATGTAGTTATGCTATTCAAGTGGATTTTACTTATGTGATCTCCGGAGACTCCTTGTCCCACGTGTGTAAAGGTGACAGTGTGTGCACCGTGTGGGTCTCTTAGGCTATATTTCACAGAATACTTGTTCACTGGGTTATGATTTGAGTTGGATGTCTCTATGAAATTGTGGTGTGTTAGTACCTCCTATGAATGCTCAAAGTGACAGCGTGGGGTGTTTATTAGTACTTGGGAATACATCTTTAAGGTTTGCTTTTGCATCCCTACACGGTGAATTAGTGTTCGTTATCCAGCCAGAGAGTAATTCAGAATAGCATAGTGAAGTGCTTATATTTATATTCAATTATGATTGCATTGTTGAGAGTGTCCACTAGTGAAAGTATGATCCCTAGGCCTTGTTTCTAAGCATTGAAACACCGTTTCCAACAAGTTCTGCTACATGTTCGCTTGCTGCAATATTTATTTCAGATCGCAATTACTGTTTACTACCATCTATACCACATGTGTTTTACTATCTCTTCGCCGAACTAGTGCACCTATACATCTGACAAGTGTATTAGGTGTGTTGGGGACACAAGAGACTTCTTGTATCTTAATTGCAGGGTTGCTTGAGAGGACTATCTTTGACCTCTACCTCCCTGAGTTCGATAAACCTTGGGTGATTCACTTAAGGGAAATTTGCTGCTGTTCTACAAACCTCTGCTCTTGGAGGCCCAACACTGTCTACAAGAATAGAAGCACACGTAGACATCACCCACTCCCGATGATAACGTTATGCAAGATCACACAAGCATTTATCGCTTCCCACATCTATTCCCGAGACCAAGTAAGAGTGGGATACTTGATAATAAAAAATTGAGCTTGTAGCATACCAAATGTCCGCCCCAATCCTTTCGGCAACTCTCCTATGTGAAGCAAAGTGAGACCCCTTCTGACCTAGGGGCTCGCCGATTGTATTCACAAATGTTTACCATCTTGAATCGATGCCTTCGGCTAGGTAGTCAGAGTTGCCAGGTGGATCTAGCATGGCCTTCAACAAGTCTAGCAAACACCGGTGACTGATGTAGCATGTTGATGTCATTTTGACAATTGCCATGGTGAAAAAGCATTAAATTCAGAGGTCACAGTGTGTCACATCTTCAAATACCACACTGAAATTTCCATGCTGCCATTTGTACATATTTTGACATGCAAATGGACAATTCTTCCACGACTAGCGCATGCAATCAACCTTTTAAGCATTTCAAGAAATCCTCTCGCTTCATTCTATGACATGATACGCATTGTCGTCTCTTCATTTGACCTTCTCAAATAGTGTAGCCTGAACTTCCTGACCACCGACCTGCAAAATATGCACATGTATTCCTTAGCTGTGGACTCATACATGCATAGGTACTCTTATTTTGCATCTCCAGGAACTACATATGAAAGCATCCTGTTTGCTCAAGTGCATTTTTGAACTGATGATAAACCAGGAATTCTGGTTGCGACTTTCTTCGTCTCGAAGTAGTTATACAACTCTCTCACACCATGCCGTATCGTGATGAAAAACTTCTTGTCCATCCTAAATCATTGGCCAAAATCCTTCCGGATATATGTAGAATTATTGACGAAATAGTTGGTGGACATCATGGTATGACCCTTCATTCTCTGCCTTGGTTTCGATTTCTTTCTCCCTCACTTTGAACCTCCACGATTGGGAGCAGCGTTCTCTTCCGATTGTAATTGTTCAAAAGCGACGAGAATCATGAAGTGCTCATCTTCATCGGCGCTGGCATTGGCTTCCTCTTGCATGAACATATGCATCATCATCTCAAAGTCGTTATCCCGCTTGAAGCGGACGAATGAAGAAGCAGGGGAGAGGCGAAAGGAGAGACATGATCGGTGTAGCGAGGCAGTTGTTCGACGGCCGGCGTCGGATTCTGCGACCGTGGTGGTGGCCGTTTCGCGGAGTGGGAGCGTCGAGAGGCGATGTAGCAGTTGGAATGGGGCTAGGGCACTAGCGTGTGGAACTCGGTTGTCGCTATCCAGCATGGCATCGCCTAGACAACACATTAGGCGTGCCAGATAAAAGAATTTTGAGACGTGCGGGTGAGTTTTTGTCCAACATCCCCGAATCTCTTTAAAGGACGGTTTGAGTGACACGGCTCGGATGCTCTAACTCTAGCAGGTCTCCTTGCTTATTCACTCATCTGCAAAAACAATTTTAGGAAATTTCATGAATAGCGCTTCGCATCAGTGGCGAATTGTAAAGCATACTATTTTTTTGACAAAATTAATATTGTCTAGTGTGTGCTTGATTTAGAGTTGCTGCCACTGGAAAGTGGCACAAATTCAGAACACTATTGTTCTAACCAAATGCAAAAATTCAGAAGCGTAGCGGAGTACGAAGTTAACCTCGCTTTAGTATATGAATTTGGATGACAATATAACAGCTGCCACC
Organism: Lolium multiflorum; assembly: GCA_030979885.1. Lineage (NCBI taxonomy): Eukaryota > Viridiplantae > Streptophyta > Magnoliopsida > Poales > Poaceae > Lolium > Lolium multiflorum. The sequence goes on from JAUUTY010001773.1 coordinate 11,543, forward strand.
TTGAGACAAATTCCACTCTTGTAACCAAAAGCAACTTCAGAAAAAATGTACCTCCGTCATTCAGCCTGTCGCCGTTTAATGTACTCCATCCGATTCATATTAATTGACTAAATTTTGTCAGATGCGGATGTATCTAGTCAATAAACGCGTCTAAATACATCTGTATCTAGACAAAGTTGAGTCAACTAATATTCTCCAACCTCCACGGTTCAGTCCAACGCCCCGCTGCTCGCCATTCAGCTTACTGGCCCGCTGCCTGACGGCTACCCGCTGGAGCCTGTAGAAGTGGAGAAGTTCACGGGACGGCGACCAGAGAGTGGCTGAGCCGGCAAGACCTCCGTTGTTCATCTTCCTTCGATCTGGAGCCTGGAGGTCACTCGCCCCGGCCGCCGCCACTGAAGTTCTGTCGCTACCGCTAGCCGCTAGGTCTCCTTCAACTCGCTCAGTCGAACATGCGAAGTGGAGCAATTCGTGCTGGGACGAGTTGCCTAACGCCCAAAACTATGGCCCAACAAGCCAAGTTTTATTAAACTTTTTTGTTTCCTTTAGTCCAACGAGTTCTATCGGTCCTCCTACTTGGGAATTCTTATTGATCACCCGCAGGTGATGGTTACCAACTATCGCCTGCGTGGTTTCACCTGCGGAGTGTTTTTGGACCGCTGCCCATTAACCTGCTGGGAGGTTGTAGGCCTCGGTTTTCCGGTTTTCGTCGAGTTTTTTTTGGTTTTCTTGGGTTTTGGTTTTCTTTAGGGTTTCTTCGTTTTTTGATTTTTTTCATTTTTTGATTTTTTCGATTTTTTGATTTTTTAAAATAAATTTTAATGTGGAGCAAAATTTAAAGTTAAGCAAATTTCAAATTCGAACAAATTTTCAAAGTAAGCAAATTTTTAACCTTAGCAAATTTCATACCTGAGCAAATTTTAAATCTGGTCAATTTTTAAATCTAAGCAAATTTTCGAATCTGATTTTTTTAAAAATAACCAACAAATGGGTCAGGCCCATTAATAAGTTCACCTTAGCGATGGTTTATGGTTAGGCGCTCCCCTCCTACTTGGCGCTCGTTGTGGGGTCCTCCTCGCTCGCGCTCGCGCGCTCCCTATCGCGCGTTTCGCTCAATGATTCAAGAATTGGGCCTTGCCTCTGTATATATAATGGAGCCCATTAGATACCGCGACGGCCCGCAAAATCAGATTCAAGCCGAGCTGTGGACCACTGCTTGCAAACATACAAAGCGCGGGGTATATAAGTTGGTCGTGCTCTCTCTCGGCGAGCGAGGTGGGACTAAAAAATAACACGTAGTCCACCAATCGTTCGCTGCTGGCGCCTGTTAAGTGTGAACGCGGCAAAGCTTCGCGCGCTGGCTCTGCTGCATGCATGCGGCAAATGCTTCGCTCCCGACTGAAATTAAGTGCTGCAGCAGCAGCATGCATGCACTGGACCATGTGCAGCGCATGTGGTCAGGTTGTGTTGCTGACTTTTTTGGTTCATCTGTATCAGTACATGCATGCAGTAGCTAGCTCCGAATTTTTTCTTCTTTCACGGTAAGCTAGCTAAGTAGCTATGATGATTTAGAAATAATAATAGCTTTCTCGAACGGAACTACGTGTTTGCTTTATTCGTGGACGAGTTGTACATTTGCTAGACTATAAAACCCAACAAACGGTGGTATATAATCTACTACTCTTGATATTTGAGCGATCTTTTTATTTGAAACTTCAATTTTGAAATAAAAAAAGCCTCTACAAAGAAGAAAAATTAGGCTACAAAAAGTTATAATGTGAAGGGAACAACAATCCATACAGAAGGGAACAACATTCTGGACGGAGAAGAATAATTTGAACAAAAGGGAACAATAGCCTATACTCTGGGAACAACAACCTAGGTGGAGGGGAACAACCATGAAGACGGTGGGGAACAAGAGTATATACAGAGGGGAACAAGATCCTAAATAGAGAGGAACAACAATCTGAACGGAGGGGAACAACATCCAAGATGATGCGGAACAACAACCTAGACAATAGGGAATAACCTAGATAGAAGGGAACAACAACCTACATGGAGGGGAACATTGACCTAGACGAGAGGGGAACAAAGGCCTTGGCGGAGGGAAACAACGACCTACACGAAGGGGAACAACAGCCCATGCGGAGGGGAACAACGACCTACATGGAGGGGAACAGTGATCCAGACTGAGCGGAATAGTGACCTACACGGATAGGAACACCGGCCTAGGCAGAGGGGAACAACGACCTACATGGAGGGGAACAACGGCCCAAACTAAGGGGAACAACGACCTACACGGAGAGGAACAACGGCCTAGATGGAGGGGAACAACGACTTAGACGGAGGGGAACAACGACCTACATGGAGGGGAACAATGACCCAGACTGAGGGGAACAATGGCCTACACGGAGAGGAACAACGACCTAGGCGGAGGGGAACAACGACCTACATGGAAGGGAACAATGACCTACACGAAGGGGAACAACGGCCCAGACTGAGGGGAACAACGACCTATATGGAGAGGAACAACGACCTACACGAAGAGGAACAACGGCCTAGACTGAGGAGAACAACTACCTACACGGAGAGGAAAAAATAAATGAAATAAAAAATGAAAACATGGAAAGGAAAAAATAATAAAATAATGTAGGAAATAATAAAATAAAATAACAAGAAGCCGTACGTGTAGAAAAGAATGTATAATAAGAAAGAAGAAAATAGATATTTAATACTCCCTCCGTTTCAATCTATAGTGCCTATAGATTTTCTGCACGATAATTAACGCAACTCATTTTTTAACACAAAACGCCCTAAAGAGACGAACCACGATCACATAAATACTCCAGATCTACCAATTCCTCGATCCCGTTGTGGAGTCCTTTGCGGAGTAGGAGAGAAATAAGGAAAGTGAAAACAGAAACGGAAGAGATATTGCAAATAAACACAGATATACTCTTATATTACGAAACAAATGCAGAAAATCTATAGGCGCTATAGATTGAAACAGAGGGAGTATAAGAAAGAAGAAAAGAAAGAATGGTAAAGAAGAATAAAAATAGATAAAGAAAAGAAAGAATATAAGAACAAATAAAGAAAAGAATATTCAAGAAGGAAAATAGAAAAAATGTGTGAAAGAAAAATATATAAAAGAAAATAATATTCTAACTAAAACTAGAAGCAAGCCATAAATACAAAGAAGAAAGGAACGGTCACTAGAAAGACGTACAGCTGAATGAAGAAACAACTGGCGAATCATGTCGAACGGGGGACGAGATTGTTTTTCTCTTGGGTTTTTAGATCTCGCGCCTCGAGATGACTAAGGGCATCTACAATGGAGATGCTTGTTTAGAGGCGCCAGGATTTTCCACCCGGCCGCTCGACAGTTGCAGTGTGTAATCCCGGTTAATGAGCGCTTATTTTCAAGCATCGCTGCAAAACTTTGCGCCGGTGCTTGGGTCAGTTTTGGGCTTGTGCGGCATAGAAAACGGACTGGGTTGGTTGGTGAAATAAGAGTCTGGAGTTTATTGCCGTTGGAGATCTTGTCTTATGCACAGACGCTAGGATTAATTTCCGGATATTTTTCCACTTAAGCGTCTAACTAGGCGCCTACCATTGAAGATGCCCTAAGTAAGCTAGTGCGTATTACTAACGCAGGATCGAATTCCGGCTCCGCCTATTTATCTCGCTTTTTAACTTCGTGCGATTCTTAGACGGGCCGGCCCAGAAACGCGAGCTCTTCAGCGAAATGATGCTCAGTAGCGCGCGCGCGCTAGCGAGCAGTTTACCTCGTTGTGTCAATTTGCGACCGGACGCGTATCCGAGTACGTGGTGTGCATAAGTAGGCCGGCCCAATTAACATGCTATGCCTTCGTTCGATTCTTTTATTGCTCATGCACATGATGCACGTCGAGGTAGATCCACCTCCTTTTTTTTTTTTGGCAAACAGGTACCTCCATCTCGTTTCCAAAAGAGGCTAGCTGCTCGTCTTTTGCTGCGTGTTCTTTTTAGCAAAAAACATACGAGTATGATTTTTCTGTTTACTTCAAAAATTCGTGAATATGTTAATGGATTTAAATTTGTTAACAAATATAAAACTATTTGACAATTTACAAACTATTCATGGATTTGAAAAGGGTTCGTGGATTTGAAAAATGTTGGCTGATTTGAAAAATTCAGATTCAAAAAATGTTAGGGAATTCGGAAAATTATTCGCGGATCTGAAAATTGTATGCTCATTTAAAAAATGTTGGGGGATTTGAAAAATTTAGATTAAATTTTCTTTTCATAGATTTGGAAATTGGTAAGATTTGAAAAATCCAAAATATAAAAATATTTAGATTTCAAAAAAAAGATAGGTTAAAATATGTTTGGTTTTTAAAAGTATTCAGATTGGAAAAAAATGTTCACATTTTGAAAAGAAAAAGAAAATAATAGAAAAATGAAATAAGAAAATATAAAAGCACAAAAAAGATAAAGGAGAAAAGAAAAAAAGAAAAACTAAGAAAACCGATCGAAACGTTCCAAAATGGGAAAATGATCCCATCTCCCCAAGGGATCACACGCCTGTACCAACATTCTGGTATGTGGCCACTTGATTTGCTCCATCGCGTGGATGCGGAAAGTGGCAAGCATCCTATCCTGAAAGGATGAGATATCGCCTACATGGAGATGATTATGGGTTTTAAAAACAATTACAAATTTAATTTGTAAAAATGTGAAATTTAACTAACTATTTATTTTGCAAGCATAAAACTTAAATTAGCAGGACTTAATTATGCGCGCCAATAAAAATAGAGCTTAGTAAGATAGGCACAAGATATAAGTAACACAAGTGATAAGTAAAATATAATACTTCAAGCACGATGAATATCACAAGAAAAGTAAACTCGGTGATGTGGGCATCACCCTTCGGGTACCCGACATTGCTATAACTGATACAAACTGTGAAGATGGACCAGCACAAGGACTCGACAAGTTAGACCCACAAAGAATATCAACTTCGATTACAAGAAAGAAGACTCCAATAGGAATCCTACTAGAACTCTTGTAAACCCTAACTTGGCTGATATATAAAGTCAGGCAGTGGTACCTCTTAAATGACAGATTGAGAAACAAAAAACATAGATGCGATACGCCTAGACATTGCAACCCGCAAATTAGAACTAGACTAGATACAACAACTTCGTCTATCGCGGTCCCCTGTACACATATATTCATATAGTGGATTGCTAACATGACGTAGCGATCCTCCACCGCGAGGACGTGAACTGGGTACGCCGTGTCTTCTCTCGCACCCGAAATCTCCATCGTCGCCTTCCGTCAACCCTGAGCTCCATATGGTGGGCATTTCCGAGGAACCGCCTCGTCAATTGGCGCTGTCTGTGGAAAGTAAGACGATCGTATTTTGTTATTTGGGCGGGATCCTTCATCTACAAAAGCTAGCCAGATTGCTTCTGCTCGAATAGTTCAACTTCATCAACGATCAGCCTCATTGTCCATGATTTTGCCAAATCGGATTGGTAGCTAAGTGCGCGAATCATTAACTATGTGTGTTCATCATCAACTTAGAGAGATTTCTCCTCCCATGACGCACGTGAAGATCAGCCGAAGTCAAATTCGAAGAAGATAAGACAACGGAAGCTAAGAATCAACTTCCAAAGAAAACAAGAGCAAAAGGAATCTACCTGGATTCGGATTCAACGAAGAATATGTTCCTGGCCGGAAAGATAAAAGATGAAAACTGCTGCCACCCATTGATGCAGCGAGGCGAAGAAATAGAAAAAAGATAAAGCTGGGTAAGTACCACTCGCGGAGCTTAGTGTAAGTCGGAGGGGGAGGGGGGGCAGCTTTTTGCAAATTTCTGAAGAATTTTTTTAGGAAGTGTTTAGATGCAGAAAAATTAGCATTTCGCCCCTCCAAACATTGATATTTTATCTTTTGCCCTCCCTAATTTTTGGTGAAGCTCCGCCAGTGGTACGTATATGCTTTAAAGAAGAAAAAGGGAGATAACTACTGTGCGCGAAACTCCAGTCAAAAATATTCGAGTGGAGAAGTGGAAATCAATTCTCTTCTAAGCAAGTATATCAGAAAATTAGAATGTACAAACTACAGGTAAATCGGGCCATCAGTCGCCCATATCATCCCAAAAGAATACTTCATCAACTTCGTCGGTCGTCATCGGCTTTGGAGGAACCGACATGGCCATCAAATACAAGTATTGCCGTACCGATAGGTCCGACACCATCCGTGCCGCTGCGGCACCCGACTCCTCAGTTCGCCCACAATCAGGTGCTATATTTCCAATTAATTATTACTTGCAAATTTATTTGGTCAAATATTTTCGGCCCATGCTATTATTTGCGCACGAATTTGTGCACTATAATATAACTGCAGATTGGAACAAAGTTTCGACTACTCTACTCGGTTGACCGCATCCGCCATCGCTCACCCCGCCATGTGCTCAGGGGCTCGCCTATCATGGACCCGACATTGCGGACTCGATATACTCGGGTGTTCGCCAGTCGTGGATCCGCCATATCAACTACGTCTTTTTCATCGATCATGTCGTCGGCTACGTCAACTATTTTCTTGCTGCGCGACTAATTTAACTGCGTCCGCCACATCGCCCATCTTTTGGCCGCGCAACTACTTCGACTGCGCCTACCATGCGACCTGCTTCCACATTGGCCCCGTCATAGCCGAGCTAAGTGTTCCTCTTCCTTTCGCCACACCCGATGCTCGGGGAGCGCCATTACATCGTTACCGCCAGTACTCTCGATTACTCGGTGGATTTATCTTCTTCCCGAATCTCTGGATTTATCTTCCCAATCTTCTGGTTGAAAGTGCATGGAGCCCCCATGTGTGGTTTTGGTAATTAATGACAATCCCTATGGACTAATGTTTGCATTGAGTTATATTAATAGGAGTTGTCCATAGGCAATTCTTGAACCATTTGTTGGCTTCAAGGTTGCAATAAGAAGAAATTGATGAAGGATATCAAGTGTCAAGTATGTCTTGAAGATGAAGATGAAGTGAGCCCTCAAGTTACTTCAAGACATCAATATGATGAAGAATGAAGAATGAAGTGCAAGTTCAAGATGAGCCATCTCGAAGAGATCCTTTGCTTGAGTCTTGCCATCCATATGGTGATCATGGATATGTGAAGATGCGCCGAAGAAGAAGCTCTCCCATGGTGGTTTATGGGGGAGCAATCTACAAGACTTCGTCAAGCAAGCACAAGCAAGAAAGGCGTTCCATCTTGTTGAGGTCAAGATCGTCGTCATCAAGCTCAAGTGGAATGCGCAAGTATAAGGTTTGCTCTTGATAGGGTTTCTTTCTCACCGGTCTCATAGTGTAGTTGGAGACCGGTTTATAGTTTAGTTGCCGTACTATCAAGAGGGCTCTCGAGTGAGTAACTCGATCGTATCATTCGGAGAGAGCTCAAACCTTTGCATCCTTGCATCATCTTTCTTGGTTATTATTTGGATCTTATCCATGTGATGATTTAGAGCTTGTGCTTATTCTCATGACAAGCTCTAGTTCATCAAGGATGGTCTTTGCATGGACAACTTGTTGCATTTTCAAGATTGAAGGTTTTATTATTTGGATCTTATCCATGTGATGATTTAGAGCTTGTGCTTATTCTCATGACAAGCTCTAGTTCATCAAGGATGGTTTTTGCATGGACAACTTGTTGCATTTTCAAGATTGAAGGTTTTACCGGTATGTCTCTTTGAGATAGGTCAAACCTTTCATCATTTGTTTCTATCCTCCTTTGCTGGACTATGATGTTTCTATGCATATTGTTGTAGAGCTCGTTGTTGTGATTTCAACGAGCCCAAGATCATCGAAATCGGAGTCCGGATGCAAAAGTTATGCCCGTTTGAGTTTTGGTGTTTCTGCAGTTTGCTTTGGCCGGATATTTCGAAATATCCGGCCCCCTCGGCTAAGGACCAGGAATTGCTGCTCAGTATAGGGGCCGGACATTTGCCCGGATATTGTCCCAGGGCCGGATTATCCGGGCCGGACATTTCGGAAATATCCGCCCCCGAAATTGGCTAAGGACCAGACGAAAAGCAGCTCTGGATAGGGGGCGGACATTTGGCCGGATTTTTACCAGGTTTTGTCCCAGACCGGATTATCCGGGGGCGGATTATCCGGCCCTCACTTAGGCCGGAATATCCGGCCCTGGTTTTGCCCAACGGCTCGATTTTCTTGGGGGGTATAAATACCCCCTTCTTCCTCCTTGGGCTGTGGCTTCTCTCACTCTCTCTCTCCTCCATTGTTGAACTAGAGAAGCTTGCACTATCTCTCAATCCCTCCATGATTCTTGCCCCCATTTGAGGGAAAAGAGAGAGGAGATCTAGATCTACACTTCTACCAATCAAATCCATCTCTTTGTGAGTGGAACTCTCTAGATCTAGATCTTGGTGTTCTTTGTGAATTCCTTTGTTCT
>JAUUTY010001774.1:0-20000 GCA_030979885.1 Lolium multiflorum
TTAAGTTGCAAAGCAACAGACAATTGCATTAAGTATGGTGCGTAATGTAATCAACAACTACATCCTTAGACATAGCATCAATGTTTTATCCCTAGTGGCAACAAACATCCACAACCTTAGAACTTTCTGTCACTGTCCCAGATTCAATGGAGGCATGAACCCACTATCGAGCATAAATACTCCCTCTTGAAGTTAAGAGTAAAAACTTGGCCAGAGCCTCTACTAGTAACGGAGAGCATGCAAGATCATAAACAACACATGAACAATAGATTGATAATCACCATAATCATAGTACTCTCTATCCATCGGATCCCGACAAACACAACATATAGTATTACATATAGATGATCTTGATCATGTTAGGCAGCTCACAAGATCCAACAATGAAGCACAACAAGGAGAAGACGACCATCTAGCTACTGCTATGGACCCATGGTCCAGGGGTGAACTACTCACTCATCACCCGGAGGCGACCATGGCGGTGTAGAGTCCTCCGGGAGATGAATCCCCTCTCCGGCAGGTGCCGGAGGCGATCTCCGAATCCCCCGAGATGGGACGCGGCGGCGGCGTCTCTGTAAGGTTTTCCGTATCGTGGCTCTCAGATGGGGGTCGCGACTGCTTTGAGGGCGGAGGGTCAACGCGGGGGCCACACGAGGGGCCCGGGGGCAGGTCGGCGCGGCGGGGCTGGCCGCGCCGGCCACCCTCTGCCGCCTCGTGGCCCCACTTCGTTATCTCTTCGGTCTTCTGGAAGCTTCGTGCAAAAATAGGACCCTGGGCGAAAGTTTCGTCCAATTCCAAGAATATTTCTTTACTAGGATTTCTGAAACCAAAAACAGCGAAAAACAGCAACTGGCTCTTCGGCATCTTGTTAATAGGTTAGTTCCAGAAAATGCATAAATATGACATATAATGTGCATAAAACATGTAGGTATCATCAATAAAGTAGCATGGAACATAAGAAATTATCGATACGCTGGAGACGTATCACCCGCCAAAGAAAGTATGGCGCCCAAACAAAGCCGATACGGCATCATCCATGCCAATGCAGAGACATCGGATGAACATGATATCCGTGACCCGGACGGAGTAGCAAGTCCAAGACATTGGACATACGTGGCAAGGCCGATCCCTGAGATCGGCCCTCAAAAAATGAAAAGCAGGGATCTTATCTCCAGCATGCCACGTAGCTACAGCGGAAATCCAAGAAGTTGCAAACCATCGTCAAGCATTGCAACAAAGAAGGAGGCCGATTCTGGTAATCGGCCGAGACTATCCTCAACATTCTTTGTCTGTTCAGCATTGATCCAACAGATGCCGAAGAGCCGATGCCATCAATTACTTGACAGAATCGGCTCGGGGCACATAGATGGAGGAGATACGAGGATACGGAGCTGAACGGATGTCAAATTTGCAAAAGAAAGCAGCTCAGTATGAAGCCGTAAACAAATCGGCCACAAAAATACGAAAATAGAGAAATTTTTTGACAAACTGTTACAGGACGAGGCTCTGCGAGGATCTCCAACTGTTTGGTCGCTCAGGACTTCTCTTCAAGGACCTCCAAGTTCCGAGGCCCAGCGTAGCAGTGCTAGCAGGAGCATCACTGTGGCGTCCAGTTGCCTTGACTTATTTGGAGTCCCGATATGCGTCTGCAAGACCGAGGGTGGTAGCCCTGATCAACCACAAGAGCAGGACAAGCATATCTCGTCTAGGACCATGAGGATGGCCGATGATGGAGCAATCGGCCGTGGCATTGCTGCACGGGCTGAGCCAAGGTGACAACTTCACCAAATATTCTCACCATTGCTGAATCCAAGGTGCGAATTCGGCAGTACTGTCAGAAGCATCAGTTAAGCTGTTGGTGATTCATCTACAACATCGACTTTCAGTGGAGGGAAGGTAATCAATGGGGGCAAGTTTGGCTGGTACTGCATAGTGACTGCCTCAAATTACTTTCAAAGCTCTTTGTTCGATCTGCACATCCTCGCCACTAATCTCGCCTTGACTGAGGCTCGGGGGGCAGCTGGTCTAGTGGATGTTCTGTTTTAGAAGCCGATTGGGATATCATCGGCTGATCCTTCGCCGCAACTTTCTTCAACAAATGATGAATTCTTGAAGATTACCAGGTCTCAAAGTCGTCAGTTGAGGAATGGAAGGATGGACTACGTAGGACCGATGCGTTAACATCGGCTTATTAAGCATTGGTTAAATCGGCAAAATCAGTTGAGGAGAATCGGCTAAATCAATTTGAGGAAAATCGACAAAGTCAAAATGGGGGAAGTTCTTCATTGATAAGTCAGATTTCTTACAAGGGAGAGCTGATTACTCAAACAAGAGGGGAATAGATTGCTACTGCTAGTCTTATACTAGTGAATCCCTACTCTAAGGGCTGTTGCCGTCTTCGTCATCGCTGGGGTAGCCGCCCTCATCGCTACTGTTGACGAATTCCTCGTCGCTGCTACTGTGACCTTCAGCGGGGGCCTCCTCCTCGTCATCATCATCATCCTCATCGGACCAGGCCCAGCCACGGATGCGCTTTGGCGGCGGTTCCTCGGAGGAGGTGTCATCCTCTGGTTCCTTCCTCGTGTCGGAGGAGATGTCTTCGTCTTCGTCGTCCTCTTCTTCTTCTTCCTCTTTGGTGGAGGAAGTGAATTTGCCCCGGAAGAGAGGGTCGTTGCTGTCGCTCTCCGCTTCTAGTTCTCCATCAATCAAGAACCGAAGATCATCTTCCCCGTCAGTCAGGGGCATGTCACCATCCGACCAGACGAGGTCTTCGGGTCGGCCTTCGGGCACGAAGTCGAAGTCAAATTCTTGCTCATCCCAATGCTCGGGGGCGCGCCGGTTGTATGCTTCCGTCTGATCGACCTCCGGCTCTCCCTCGCTTGCGGAAGAGGATTGGGAAGAGGAAGGAGAAGACATGGCCATGAAGGAAGAGGGTTTTTTGGCTGACGGCTGGTTTGGAGCGAGGAGGTGAGGAAGAGAACTGTTCGGTGCGGTTAAATAAAAGGGGATGTATTGGAGATCAATGCTCGAACAGTTTTCGAGGGTATAGGGCCAAAATTGTCACATCATGCAGAGGAGTTGAAAAGACAAGACGTCATTGTGAAGAATGCTGCGACGTTTCTGCTCTGCCACGACATGACCCCTCGAGGAAAAAACAGATGGTTTTGATATTATCATTACCAAAACCAGGGGGGCATGTGTTATCACCTGATTTTGGCCAAATCAGGAGGCGGGCCGTAAGTGAAGATGGGCTTGAAGGACGTACACATGAAGCATCTTTGAAGCGGCCTTGCGCTGATAGTTTGGGCTAAGTGGCCCATGTATCTGTAATATATTAGATCGCATTGTAATTTAGATTAAAGAGATAGAGTCCGGCCCGTGCACGGTTAGGTGCACGCCTCAATTAGAAAGTCCCTTGGACTATAAATATGTATCTAGGGTTATCGGAAAAGGAGGACAATCATCGTTCAAACAAACACAAAATACGGCGCATCGCCACCCCTTCTCTTCGAGGGTTTCTCCCGGGTAAGCACCATGCTGCCTAGATCGCATCTAGCGATCTAGGCAGCGTAAGTTTATTCGTTATCCTTGTACCGCTCGTGCTGAAGCCTTGTTGATGGCGAGCGGTACTATTTATCCTTAGGTGTTTAGGGGCTTGCATTGGTGCTTTCACGTGCATATCTGCGTGGCAATGCCGTCCCTAGACACCTTGCTGCCCTTACGTCGATCTAGACGTAAGGGCAGCATCTTGCTTGATCATGCTTAGTAGATCCGATCCGTTATGGTTGCTCCTTGCATCTGCAAGGATTAGTTTAATATCTGCATAGTTAGGCCTTATGCTGGGGTCGGAGGATCCGGTGGTGCGTTAGATGCTGTTTACCGTCCCTGCGAGGGATGTTCCGGGGATCAACGTTATGTTGGTTTTTAGGCCTTTCGTAGGGGTAGTTTGCATCGTCTCTCGTAGCTGCTAGGCCCGATCGCACGTAGGACGTTCCGATTATGCGGTGAAAACCCTAAACTGTCGTGGATCGTTTTAGCTTTGTCTTGATCAAGCAGGATCCCCATGCCATTGCTAATCCATCAAGGACCATGGGGCGATCGGCTCTTTGAGCCGATCCACAGGGAAACCTGAGAGCCGATAAGGCTCGTATTTAATGTGCACGTGTCTACCATGCAGGAACAATCGAAGCACTAACACCTTCCGACCAGGTCTAGGTCAGGTGGCACGCCCAGGCAACCGCCAGGACGCGCGCCAGAAGATTTGCGGGACGACGCGAGGTGCCAGGGATCCACTAAGCGGCCCTAGGAGCTTCCCGGCTCTTCGTGTTGCTTAACCAAAGCCCGTCGGGGGGTTTTGGAGGGTAACAGTACCCTCTGGTCTTGAAGCCATGCTTAAAGAATTTATTAGTACACAAACTGCTTTTAACAAATCTGTTGAGGAAAAACTTGATAAAATTGATATTCTTGCTTCTAGAGTTGATAGACTTGCCTCTGATGTTGATCTATTAAAATTGAAAGTTATGCCTAATAATGATATTGATAATAAGATTACTACTACAGCAAATGCCATCCAAGTTAGAATTAATGAGAATATAAGATTAATGGCTGAATTGCGTGCTAGGTGGGATAGAGAAGAAAATGAAAAACTAGCTAAAGAGAATAATGTAGCTAAAGTTTGGAATATTACCACCATTAATAATGATAATGATTCACATGTTGCTACACCTCCTACTATCAATGGTAAAATAATTGGTGTTGGCAATGTTTCTACTCCTAGTGCAAAGCGTACAAAACTGCCTGAAACTGCTGAAACTGCTTGTGATAAAACTGCTGAAATTTTTTCCAACCTTGGGGACAATGATCCCATTGCTATAGCTCATAATGATTTAGACTTTGATGATTGCCACATCTCTGAAGTTATAAAGTTCTTACAAAAACTTGCTAAAAGTTCTAATGCTAGTGCTATAAATTTGGCCTTTACAAAACATATTACAAATGCTCTCATAAAAGCTAGAGAAGAGAAACTAAAACTTGAAACTTCTATTCCTAGAAAGTTAGAAGATGGTTGGGAGCCCATCATTAAAATGAAATTCAATGACTTTGAATATAATGCTTTATGTGATCTTGGTGCAAGTATTTCTGTTATGCCTAAAAAGATTTATGATATGCTTGACTTGCCACCATTGAAGAATTGTTATTTGGATGTTAATCTTGCCGATAATGTTAAAAAGAAACCTTTGGGGAGGATTGATAATGTTTACGGTTAACAATAACCTTGTCCCCGTTGATTTTGTTGTCTTGGATATCGAATGCAATGCATCTTGTCCTATTGTGTTGGGAAGACCTTTTCTTCGAACCGTTGGTGCTGTTATTGATATGAGGGAAGGTAATATTAAATATCAATTTCCTCTCAAGAAAGGTATGGAACACTTCCCTAGAAAGAGAATGAAGTTGCATTTTGATTCTATTATTAGAACAAGTTATGATGTTGATGCTTCTACTCTTGATGTTACTTGATTTGCACTTTCTGCGCCTAGCTGAAAGGCGTTAAAGAAAAGCGCTTATGGGAGACAACCCATGTTTTTACTACAGTACTTTGTTTTGTATTTGAGTCTTGGAAGTTGTTTACTACTGTAGCAACCTCTCCTTATCATGTTTTTGTGCCAAGTAAAGTTTCTATGTTAAAGTTGATGTTATATTTGGGATCGCTGCGCAGAAACAGCATTGCTGTCTGTCACGAATCTGGGCACAAGTCTCTGTAGAAAATTCGAAAAAATCTGCCAATTTACGAGCGTGATCCTCAGATATGTACGCAACTTTCATTAGTTTTGAGTTTTTCCATTTGAGCAAGTCTGGTGCCATTTTAAAATTCGTCTTTACGAACTGTTCTGTTTTGACAGATTCTGCCTTTTATTTCACATTGCCTCTTTTGCTATGTTGGATGAATTTCTTTGATCCATTAATGTCCAGTAGCTTTATGCAATGTCCAGAAGTGTTAAGAATGATTGTGTCACCTCTGAATATGTGAATTATTAATTGTGCACTAACCCTCTAATGAGTTTGCTTGAAGTTTGGTGTGAAGGAAGTTTTCAAGGGTCAAGAGAGGAGTATGATGTACTATGATCAAGAGGAGTGAAAGCTCTAAGCTTGGGGATGCCCCGTGGTTCATCCCTGCATATTTCAAGAAGACTCAAGCGTCTAAGCTTGGGGATGCCAAGGCATCCCCTTCTTCATCGACAACATCATCAGGTTCCTCCCCTGAAACTATATTTTTATTCAACACATCTTGTGTTCTTTACTTGGAGCGTCGGTTTGTTTTTGTTTTTGTTTTTGTTTGAATAAAATGTATCCTAGCATTCACTTTGTGGGAGAGACACGCTCCGCTGTTGCATATGGACAAATATGTCCTTAGGCTTTACTCATAATGTTCATGGCGAAGTTTCTTCTTCGTTAAATTGTTATATGGTTGGAATTGGAAAATGCTACATGTAGTAATTCTAAAATGTCTTGGATAATGTGATACTTGGCAATTGTTGTGCTCATGTTTAAGCTCTTGCATCATATACTTGGCACCCATTAATGAAGAAATACATAGAGCTTGCTAAAATTTGGTTTGCATATTTGGTCTCTCTAAGGTCTAGATAATATCTAGTATTGAGTTTTGAACAACGAGGAAGACGGTATAGAGTCTTATAATGTTTACAATATGTCTTTTATGTGAGTTTTGCTGCACCGGTTCATCCTTGAGTTTGCTTCAAATAACCTTGCTAGCCTAAACCTTGTATCGAGAGGGAATACTTCTCATGCATCCAAAATCCTTGAGCCAACCACTATGCCATTTGTGTCCACCATACCTACCTACTACATGGTATTTCTCCATTCCAAAGTAAATTGCTTGAGTGCTACCTTTAAAATTCCATCATTCACCTTTGCAATATATAGCTCATGGGACAAAATAGCCTTAAAAACTATTGTAGTATTGAATATGTACTTATGCACTTTATCTCTTATTAAGTTGCTTGTTGTGCGATAACCATGCTTCTGGGGACGCCATCAACTACTCTTTGTTGAATATCATGTGAGTTGCTATGCATGTCCGTCTTATCTGAAGTAAGAGGGATCTACCACCTTAATGGTTCGAGCATGCATATTGTTAGAGAAGAACATTGGGCCGCTAACTAAAGCCATGAATCATGGTGGAAGTTTCAGTTTGGACATATATCCTCAATCTCATATGAGAATAATAATTGTTGCTACATGCTTATGCATTAAAGAGGAGTCAATTATCTGTTGTCCATGTTGTCCCGGTATGGATGTCTAAGTTGAGAATAATCAAAAGCGAGAAATCCAAAATGCGAGCTTTCTCCTTAGACCTTTGTACAGGCGGCATGGAGGTACCCCTTTGTGACACTTGGTTGAAACATGTGCATTGCGAAGATCCGGTAGTCCAAGCTAAGTAGGACAAGGTGCGGGCACTATTAGTATACTATGCATGAGGCTTGCAACTTGTAAGATATAATTTACATAACTCATATGCTTTATTACTACCGTTGACAAAATTGTTTCATGTTTTCAAAATAAGCAGAACTAAGCTTGGATGCTGATACGTCTCCAACGTATCGATAATTTCTTATGTTCCATGCTACTTTATTGATGATACCTACATGTTTTATGAACATTATATGTCATATTTACGCATTTTCTGGAACTAACCTATTAACAAGATGCCGAAGAGCCAGTTGTTGTTTTCTGCTGTTTTTGGTTTCAGAAATCCTAGTAACGAAATATTCTCGGAATTGGACGAAATCACCGCCCAGGGTCCTATTTTTGCACGAAGCTTCCGAAGACCGGAGAGGAGTCGGTGGGGCCACGAGGGGCCGACACCATAGGGCGGCGCGGCCCAGGCCTTGGCCGCGCCGACCTGTGGTGTGGGGCCCTCGTGTGGCCCCCACGTTGCCCTTTCGCCTACTTAAAGCCTCCGTCGCGAAAACCCTACCGAGAGCCACGATACGGAAAACCTTCCAGACGCCGCCGTCGCGAATCCCATCTCGGGGATTCAGGAGATCGCCTCCGGCACCCTGCCGGAGAGGGATTCATCTCCCGGAGGACTCTTCATCGCCATGATCGCCTCCGAGTGATGAGTGAGTAGTTCACCCCTGGACTATGGGTCCATAGCAGTAGCTAGATGGTCGTCTTCTCCTAATTGTGCTTCATTGTTGGATCTTGTGAGCTGCCTAACATGATCAAGATCATCTATATGTAATTCTATATGTTGTGTTTGTCGGATCCGATGGATAGAGAATACTATGTTATGGTGATTATCAATCTATTGTTTATGTGTTGTTTATGATCTTGCATGCTCTCCGTTATTAGTAGAGGCTCTGGCCAAGTTTTTACTCTTAACTCCAAGAGGGAGTATTTATGCTCGATAGTGGGTTCATGCCTTCATTGACACCTGGGACAGTGACAGAAAGTTCTAAGGTTGTGATGTGATGTTGCCACTAGGGATAAAACATTGATTCTATGTCTAAGGATGTAGTTCGATTACATTACGCACCATACTTAATGCAATTGTCTGTTGCTTAGCAACTTAATACTGAATGGGGTTCGGATGATAACCTGAAGGTGGACTTTTTAGGCATAGATGCGGTTGGATGGCGGTCTATGTACTTTGTCGTAATGCCCGGATTAAATCTCACTATATTTATCATATCATGTACATGCATTGTTATGCCTTTCTCTATTTGTCAATTGCCCTGTAATTTGTTCACCCAACATGCTTTTATCTTATGGGAGAGACACCTCTAGTGAACCGTGGACCCCGGTCCTATTCTTTACATAGCATACAATCTACTGCAATTGTTCTTGTTTTCTTGCAAACAATCATCTTCCACTCGATACGCTTAATCCTTTGTTACAGCAAGCCGGTGAGATTGACAACCTCACTGTTTCGTTGGGGCAAAGTACTTTGGTTTTGTTGTGCAGATTTCACGTTGGCGCCGGAATCCTGTTGTTGCGCCGCATCACATTTCGCCACCATCAACCTTCAACGTGCTTCTTGGCTCCTCCTGGTTCGATTAAACCTTGGTTTCTTTCGAGGGAAAACTTGCCACTCGTGCGCATCATACCTTCTTCTTGGGGTTCCCAACGGACGTGTACATTTACGCGCATCAAGCCTGTTTTTTGGCGCCGTTGCCGGAGATCAAGACACGCTGCAAGGGGAGTCTCCACTTCTCAATCTCTTTACTTTGTTTTTGTCTTGCTTTATTTTATTTACTACTTTGTTTGCTGCACTTAAACAAAACACAAAAAAATTAGTTGCTAGTTTTACTTTATTTACTGTCTTGCTCTCCATATCAAAAAACACAAAAAATTAGTTACTTGTCTTTACTTTGTTTGCCTAGTTTACTTTTTGCTTATTGCATCATGTTTCCTTTTAATTTTACCACAAAAGACATACCGGTAGGACGTGGGTCCATAGTTGGGAGAAATAATATAGAAGAATTTTTAATCATGTTAGTATTACTGAAGATTTTGAAGATAGACACTTGGTAGAACTTGCACCTACCTATGAAATTGCCGCTGCTGCTTTAGTTCGTATGCTGGAAACTAAATTTGTTAATCTCAATCCTATAATCCAACACATGTTTCTTACACTTGGTGATATGGAAGAAGGGGAAAAGAAAGATTTTGTTTTAGAAACTCTTCTTAGAGAATTTGGTGGTCTAGCAAGAGAGGCTAGAAAGGTTTTTGCTAAATTTAATATGCTAGGTTCTCATACCAATTTTATTGGTCTCCTTGAAAAAATGGACATGGATAGAATAAGGTACACTAATAATATTAATGATGGTGGGGAGATCAAAGCACCAATACCATGTAAACTCCTAGCTATGAATGATGAACTAGAAAATAACTATGCTTGGCTTGTTCCTGAAAATTTGTTCGATGAGAATAGCAAGCCCAAGACTAATGAAAAGGGAGACGCTAAAACTTATGTATCCAATATACTATGCCTGGTTGAGAAAACTCCCAACACCCCTGGTTATGATGTTGATGCTTCTACTCTCGATGTTACTTGATTTGCACTTTCTGCGCCTAGCTGAAAGGCGTTAAAGAAAAGCGCTTATGGGAGACAACCCATGTTTTTACTACAGTACTTTGTTTTATATTTGAGTCTTGGAAGTTGTTTACTACTGTAGCAACCTCTCCGTATCATGTTTTTGTGCCAAGTAAAGTTTCTATGTCAAAGTTGATGTTATATTTGGGATCGCTGCGCAGAAACAGCATTGCTGTCTGTCACGAATCTGGGCAAAGGTCTCTGTAGAAAATTCGAAAAAATCTGCCAATTTACGAGCTTGATCCTCAGATATGTACGCAACTTTCATTAGTTTTGAGTTTTTCCATTTGAGCAAGTCTGGTGCCATCTTAAAATTCGTCTTTACGGACTGTTCTGTTTTTGACAGATTCTGCCTTTTATTTCGCATTGCCTCTTTTGCTATGTTGGATTCATTTCTTTGATCCATTAATGTCCAGTAGCTTTATGCAATGTCCAGAAGTGTAAAGAATGATTGTGTCACCTCTGAATGTGTGAATTATTAATTGTGCACTAACCCTCTAATGAGTTTGCTTGAAGTTTGGTGTGAAGTAAATTTTCAAGGGTCAAGAGAGGAGTATGATATACTATGATCAAGAGGAGTGAAAGCTCTAAGCTTGGGGATGCCCCGTGGTTCACCCCTGCATATTCTAAGAAGACTCAAGCGTCTAAGCTTGGGGATGCCCAAGGCATCCCCTTCTTCATCGACAACATCATCAGGTTCCTCCCCTGAAACTATATTTTTATTCAATCACATCTTGTGTTCTTTATTTGGAGCGTCGGTTTGTTTTTGTTTTTGTTTTTGTTTGAATAAAATGGATCCTAGCATTCACTTTGTGGGAGAGAGACACGCTCCGCTGTTGCATATGGACAAATATGTCCTTAGGCTTTACTCATAATGTTCAAGGCGAAGTTTCTTCTTCGTTAAATTGTTATATGGTTGGAATTGGAAAATGCTACATGTAGTAATTCTAAAATGTCTTGGATAATGTGATACTTGGCAATTGTTGTGCTCATGTTTAAGCTCTTGCATCATATGCTTTGCACCCATTAATGAAGAAATACATAGAGCTTGCTAAAATTTGATTTGCATATTTGGTCTCTCTAAGGTCTAGATAATATCTAGTATTGAGTTTTGAACAACAAGGAAGACGGTGTAGAGTCTTATAATGTTTACAATATGTCTTTTATGTGAGTTTTGCTGCACCGGTTCATCCTTGAGTTTGCTTCAAATAACCTTGCTAGCCTAAACCTTGTATCGAGAGGGAATACTTCTCATGCATCCAAAATCCTTGAGCCAACTACTATGCCATTTGTGTCCACCATACCTACCTACTACATGGTATTTCTCCGCCATTCCAAAGTAAATTGCTTGAGTGCTACCTTTAAAATTCCATCATTTACCTTTGCAATATATAGCTCATGGGACAAAATAGCCTTAAAAACTATCGTAGCATTGAATATGTACTTATGCACTTTATCTTTTATTAAGTTGCTTGTTGTGCGATAACCATGCTTCTGGGGAACGCCATCAACTATTGTTGAATATCATGTGAGTTGCTATGCATGTCCGTCTTGTCTGAAGGATCTATCACCTTAATGATTGGAGCATGCAAATTGTTAGAGAAGAACATTGGGCCGCTAACTAAAGCCATGAATCATGGTTGAAGTTTCAATTTTGGACATATATCCTCAATCTCATATGAGAATAATAATCATTGCTACATGCTTATGCATTTAAGAGGAGTCCATCATCTGTTGTCCATGTTGTCCCGGTATGGATGTCTAAGTTGAGAATAATCAAAAGCGAGAAATCCAAAATGCGAGCTTTCTCCTTAGACCTTTGTACAGGCGGCATGGAGGTACCCCTTTGTGACACTTGGTTGAAACATGGCATGCAAAGATCCGGTAGTCCAAGCTAAGTAGGACGAGGTGCAGGCACTATTAGTATACTATGCATGAGGCTTGCAACTTGTAAGATATAATTTACATAACTCATATGCTTTATTACTACCGTTGACAAAATTGTTTCATGTTTTCAAAATAAAAGCTCTAGCACAAATACAGCAATCGATGCTTTCCTCTTTGAAGGACCTTTCTTTTACTTTTATTGTTGAGTCAGTTTACCTATCTCCTCCACCTTAAGAAGCAAACACTTGTGTGAACTGTGCATTGATTCCTACATACTTGCATATTGCACTTGTTATATTACTTTATGTTGACAATATCCATGAGATATACATGTTATAAGTTGAAAGCAACCGCTGAAACTTAATCTTCCTTTGTGTTGCTTCAATACCTTTACTTTGATTTATTGCTTTATGAGTTAACTCTTATGCAAGACTTATTGATGCTTGTCTTGAAGTACTATTCATGAAAAGTCTTTGCTTTATGATTCACTTGTTTACTCATGTCATTACCATTGTTTTGATCGCTGCATTCATTACATATGTTTACAAATAGTATGATCAAGATTATGATGGCATGTCACTTCAGAAATTATCTTTGTTATCGTTTTACCTGCTCGGGACGAGCAGAACTAAGCTTGGGGATGCTGATACGTCTCCAACGTATCGATAATTTCTTATGTTCCATGCTACTTTATTGATGATACCTACATGTTTTATGCACATTATATGTCATATTTACGCATTTTCCGGAACTAACCTATTAACAAGATGCCGAAGAGCCGTTCTGTTTTCTGCTGTTTTTGGTTTGAGAAATCCTAGTAACGAAATATTCTCGGAATTGGACGAAATCACCGCCCAGGTCCTATTTTTGCACGAAGCTTCCAGAAGACCGAAGAGGAGTCGAAGTGGGGCCACGAGGGGCCGACACCATAGGGCGGCGCGGCCCAGGCCTTGGCCGCGCCGACCTGTGGTGTGGGGCCCTCGTGTGGCCCCCCACGTTGCCCTTTCGCCTACTTATAGCCTCCGTCGCGAAAACCCCAGTACCGAGAGCCACGATACGGAAAACCTTCCAGAGACGCCGCCGCGAATCCCATCTCGGGGGATTCAGGAGATCGCCTCCGGCACCCTGCCGGAGAGGGGATTCATCTCCCGGAGGACTCTTCATCGCCATGATCGCCTCCGGAGTGATGAGTGAGTAGTTCACCCTGGACTATGGGTCCATAGCATAGCTAGATGGTCGTCTTCTCCTAATTGTGCTTCATTGTTGGATCTTGTGAGCTGCCTAACATGATCAAGATCATCTATATGTAATTCTATATGTTGTGTTTGTCGGGATCCGATGGATAGAGAATACTATGTTATGGTGATTATCAATCTATTGTTTATGTGTTGTTTATGATCTTGCATGCTCTCCGTTATTAGTAGAGGCTCTGGCCAAGTTTTTACTCTTAAATCCAAGAGGGAGTATTTATGCTCGATAGTGGGTTCATGCCTTCATTGACACCTGGGACAGTGACAGAAAGTTCTAAGGTTGTGATGTGCTGTTGCCACTAGGGATAAAACATTGATTCTATGTCTAAGGATGTAGTTGTCGATTACATTACGCACCATACTTAATGCAATTGTCTGTTGCTTAGCAACTTAATACCGAATGGGGTTCGGATGATAACCTGAAGGTGGACTTTTTAGGCATAGATGCAGTTGGATGGCGGTCTATGTACTTTGTCGTAATGCCCTGATTAAATCTCACTATATTTATCATATCATGTACATGCATTGTTATGCCTTTCTCTATTTGTCAATTGCCCGACTGTAATTTGTTCACCCAACATGCTTTTATCTTATGGGAGAGACACCTCTAGTGAACTGTGGACCCCGGTCCTATTCTTTACATAGCATACAATCTACTGCAATTGTTCTTTATGTTTTCTTGCAAACAATCATCTTCCACTCGATACGCTTAATCCTTTGTTACAGCAAGCCGGTGAGATTGACAACCTCATTGTTTCGTTGGGGCAAAGTACTTTGGTTTTGTTGTGCAGATTTCACGTTGGCGCCGGAATCCTGTTGTTGCGCCGCATCACATTTCGCCACCATCAACCTTCAACGTGCTTCTTGGCTCCTCCTGGTTCGATTAAACCTTGGTTTCTTTCTGAGGGAAAACTTGCCACTGTGCGCATCATACCTTCCTCTTGGGGTTCCCAACGGACGTGTACATTTACGCGCATCAATTCTTTCCTCTTTGAAGGACCTTTCTTTTACTTTTATTGTTGAGTCAATTCACCTATCTCTCTCCACCTTAAGAAGCAAACACTTGTGTGAACTGTGCATTGATTCCTACATACTTGCATATTGCACTTGTTATATTACTCTATATTGACAATATCCATGAGATATACATGTTATAAGTTGAAAGCAACCGCTGAAACTTAATCTTCCTTTGTGTTGCTTCAATACCTTTACTTTGATTTATTGCTTTATGAGTTAACTCTTATGCAAGACTTATTGATGCTTGTCTTGAAGTACTATTCATGAAAAGTCTTTGCTCTATGATTCATTTGTTTACTCATGTCATTACCATTGTTTTGATCGCTGCATTCATTACATATGTTTACAAATAGTATAATCAAGATTATGATGGCATGTCACTCCAGAAATTATCTTTGTTATCGTTTTACCTGCTCGGGACGAGCAGAACTAAGCTTGGGGATGCTGATACGTCTCCAACGTATCGATAATTTCTTATGTTCCATGCTACATTATTGATGATATCTACATGTTTTATGCACATTATATGTCGTATTTATGCATTTTCTGAACTAACCTATTAACAAGATGCCGAAGAGCCATTTTTGTTTTCTGCTGTTTTTGGTTTCAGAAATCCTAGTAAGGAAATATTCTCGAATTGGACGAAATCAACGCCCGGGGTTCTATTTTTGCACGAAGCTTCCAGAAGACCGAAGAGGGAAGGAAGTGGGGCCACGAGGCGCCGCCACAACAGGGCGGCGCGGCCTAGGGCTTGGCCGCGGCCCTGGCGTGTGGGGCCCTGTGGCCCCCGCGTTGCCCTTCCGCCTACTTAAAGCCTTCGTCGCGAAACCCCCAGTACCGAGAGCCACGATACGGAAAACCTTCCGGAGACGCCGCCGCCGAATCCCATCTCGGGGATTCAGGAGATCGCCTCCGGCACCCTGCCGGAGAGGGGATTCATCTCCCGGAGGACTCTTCATCGCCATGATCGCCTCCGGAGTGATGAGTGAGTAGTTCATCCCTGGACTATGGGTCCATAGCAGTAGCTAGATGGTCGTCTTCTCCTAATTGTGCTTCATTGTTGGATCTTGTGAGCTGCCTAACATGATCAAGATCATCTATCTGTAATTCTATATGTTGTGTTTGTCGGGATCCGATGAATAGAGAATACTATGTTATGGTGATTATCAATCTATTACTTATGTGTTGTTTATGATCTTGCATGCTCTCCGTTATTAGTAGAGGCTCTGGCCAAGTTTTTACTCTTAACTCCAAGAGGGAGTATTTATGCTCGATAGTGGGTTCATGCCTGCATTGACACCTGGGACAGTGACAGAAAGTTCTAAGGTTGTGTTGTGCTGTTGCCACTAGGGATAAAACATTGATTCTATGTCTAAGGATGTAGTTGTCGATTACATTACGCACCATACTTAATGCAATTGTCTGTTGCTTTGCAACTTAATACTGAAAGGGGTTCGGATGATAACCTGAAGGTGGACTTTTTAGGCATAGATGCAGTTGGATGGCGGTCTATGTACTTTGTCGTAATGCCCAATTAAATCTCACTATATTTATCATATCATGTATATGCATTGTTATGCCCTTTTCTATTTGTCAATTGCCCGACTGTAATTTGTTCACCCAACATGCTTTTATCTTATGGGAGAGACACCTCTAGTGAACTGTGGACCCCGGTCCTATTCTTTACATCGCATACAATCTACTGCAATACTTGTTTTACTGTTTTCTTGCAAACAATCATCTTCCACACAATACGGTTAATCCTTTGTTACAGCAAGCCGGTGAGATTGACAACCTCACTATTTCGTTGGGGCAAAGTACTTTGGTTGTGTTGTGCAGGTTCCACGTTGGCGCCGGAATCCCTGGTGTTGCGCCGCACTACATTTCGCCACCATCAACCTTCAACGTGCTTCTTGGCTCCTCCTGGTTCGATAAACCTTGGTTTCTTTCTGAGGGAAAACTTGCTGCTGTGCGCATTATACCTTCCTCTTGGGGTTCCCAACGAACGTGTGAGTTACACGCCATCAATGACACCCTCAACAAGATGAGGAATAAGCCCCCCAACTTGACCATCATCTTTTGCTCGTTCAATTATGATGGCTAGCATATCAAGTACAATATTAAAAAGCATTGGAGACAACGGATCCCCTAGCCAGACTTTTTTTTGTCTGAAAATAATGAACAATGTCATCGTTTACTTTTACACCGACACTCCCCCTTGAACAAATTGTTGAACAACTCTACACCTTTCTGGAGCAAAACCCTTCATTCTCAAAGTCTGTTGTAAAAACGGCCATTTTAATTTATCGTATGCCTTTTTAAAATCAATCTTGAACAAAACCCCATCCATTTTCTTACTATGTAACTCATGAATGGTTTCATGAAGAATGACCACCCCTTCTAAGATATTCCTCCCTGGCATAAAAACAGATTGTGTTCGTTTTATAACTCTTGGGGCAATCCCCGTTATACGATTTGTACCCACTTTCGTAAATATATTGAAACACACGTTAAGTAAACAAATTGGTCTATATTGTTGTATTTGAACTGCATCCTCTTTCTTAAGTAATAATGTGATTACACCAAAATTTAGTTTATAAAGAGGAAAATCCCCATTACTGAACTGATGAAAAAGCGACATCAAGCTGTTCTTTATTACTATCCAAATCTTTTGATAAAACTCCGCCGGGAAACCATCAGGCCCGGGAGCTTTATTATGTTCCATCTGTGAGATCGCCTCATAAACCTCTTCTCAGAAAAAGGAGCTGCCAAAATCTCATTCTCAACATCTAAGATCTGAGGAATGTCCTGCGCCTCCTCCTCTACTAAAGAAATATTATTTGGATCCGGTGCCCCAAACAATTTCTTATAGAATTCAGTAATAGAGACCTTCAGATTATCTTCACCAACAATGGTTCCTTCTTGTTGCTCTAACTGGAAAATTTTCTTTTTTCGATGCTTCCCGTTTGCAATCAAGTGGAAGTATCTCGTATTATTCCCCCTTTCTTGAATATGTTTAACTTTCTCTCTTTGAGGCCACTTAGACTTCTCTTCTCTTCTTAATTTATTTAGATTATCATTTGCATTTTTTAGAAGTTTTCTTTTCGACAAAGTCAAGTTATTTGTTTCAGCTTTCACATCTAAATGATCAATAATACCTAGTAGTCTCTCCTTCTCTTTTTTATACTTCCCACTTTGATTTTTTACCCATCCTTTAAAAAAAATCTTATGTGCCTTAGCTTATTCAACTAAACATCCATAGGATTCAATCCTACCATAACCGAATTTCACTCGTTTTCAATCATCTCGAGAAAACCTTCTTGTCGCAACCAATGCAACTCAAAGGAAAATTTTGGCTTATTACCCAAGTGTGCTTTCACCCCTGAATTGTGTATGATCGAAATTCGCCCTTGTCAATGCACGGACAGTGACTAAGAGAAATTTTTGTTCCCAAGAGATAGAGTATCTAGCTTCTCATAAGTTGGTTCCGCTCGACGACTCGCCCATGTAAACTGTCTCCCCGATAGAGCAATTTCGCGTAAGTTTAAATGTTCAATAATTGCATTAAAAACAAAAGGCCAGTGAGCCTTAAAATTGTCATTAGTTTTTTCTCACTTCCGTATAATATTGAAATCACCTCCTACAACCATAGGTAATATTTCAGTCTCACATGTTCTCACTAATTCTGCCAAAATCCTGTTTTGTGCGTGTCTTGGGCAACCCCATAGACTGGCACTAGAATCCATTAGAAACCATCTCTTTTATACTTAATATGGAGCTTTACACAAAAATCTCCAGTACTCATCTTTAACACCTCTAGAATATCTGAATTTATTCCAACTAAAATATCTCCAGATCTACCGTGAGGTGGTAAACAGAACCAAGAGTAATTGTACCCCGCAGCAAGTTGATTCAAAAAAGGAATATAGAAATTAGATCTTCCAGTCTCCAACAAAGCTATAAAATCTAATTTATGCTCCCTAATTGCCTCTTTGACAAATAGATGCTTAGCAGTATCACCAAACCACCAGGATTCCAATTCAATCCTTTTAAATTCTGTATTATGAAAACTGTTTTTTAATTCTTCTCCTAGTACTTTTACGAATATTATTGGTATCATAAAATTTTCTAGTTCTAGTTTTATTTTCCTTGACTACTGATTTTAGATGTTCCAAATGATCATCTAAGTCCAGAAGGATGCCATCATCCTCAATCAAATCCTCACACAAATCAATATTGTGTAATTAACTGGACAAAGAGTGTGATCGGAAAAAAAAAACTGGACCAAGATTGGGCAAAAAGCCGAAAACCAAGAACCCGGCAATTCGAGGGAAATAACGGTACTGCGCGTGCCGCCCCAAGAGGGCCCCAACATCCATCCAGAAGGTATGCAGGCACCCTGATATGCGTATGAATCATCTCAAACTCATATATGTTGCAATAAGCAGGTGCCACACTATTACATCGCAGTCATTATTTCTCCTCCAGGAAAAATGCAGCTCGCACCCACACACGCCGTTCTCTCGATTGATCTTAGGAAATCTAGTTCATCGGGTTTAATTTTCTGGGCAAGGTCGAGGACGCAGCAGCCCACGGGCAGTACATGCAGTAGCATCCCTTGTTGTAAGGATGGCCTTCACCAGTAAGGCAGACGCCGAGGCCTCCCTTGATACTGGCGGCGCAGTCCTTCTGGCACTTGGCCGGAACGCACGGCACCGCCGGGTTCAGAACGTGTGTATCACATTTCTTTGCGGAGACCTTCGCCGGCATGTGGTCTGCAGGATCTCGAAAGAAGCGAATATAATCATTCGTGTGTTCCTTGAAAAGAATCATCAGTGTAGGAGTATATATGTGTGAAGAACTTACGTGAAGATAACACCACGACGGCGAGTGCGATCAATAGGATATGACTAGTCCTCATCTTATCAGCTTACCAATGGTGGAAAGTACGTATATGCTACGCTGCCTGGATGACGAGGGAGAGGTACTACCCACGACCAAGGGCTATATAGTGGCTGTGGTCAGCGACCCGGACGAATGGAACGCAAAGCTGCGTTTAAAAAAGTTCAAAATGTTATTTAAAATTTTTCAAAAAAATGTGAAGTAAAATTTTGCATGTACTCCCTCCGTTCTTTTTTAATTGACTCAGATTTAGTACAACTTTGTACTAAATCTGAGTCAATTAAAAAGGAACGGAGGGAGTATTATGTTGATACTTACTCGTGTAAGTTTTCACGAAAAAATACCATTGTGTGTGGCCTGCATAAAAATGACAAAATGTCCAAATGAGAATAGTGAACAGGACTTTGTACTATTCACAGGAATAGGAATTTGCATTTTGTCATTTTTGTGTAGGTCACATACAATGGTATTTTTCCGTGAAAACACACACGAGTAAGTATCAACATAGTATATACATGCAAAATTTTACTTCACATTTTTTTGAAACTTTTAAATAGCATTATTTTGAACTTTTCGTAAACGGGTGCGCGCGTACCCAGGTTCCATTCACCATTTCCGCTGTGGTCAGGCTATTTTTCGGAAACGCTTGAAGTACATAAGGCTAGCCATAGTGCTAGTATCATGCACATTGGTCGCATAAAAATGTTGATGTGGCAGCTAATTAATTAGGAGAGAGGAGATTAGAGTAATATAGGTAGATACTGTATCATAGCGCAAATAACAAGAAAAGTTAATGCTAAATAAATCTTGTACACAAATTTGCATTG
>JAUUTY010001775.1:0-20000 GCA_030979885.1 Lolium multiflorum
AACCCGGTCAGACCGGCCCCCAGACCGGCCAGCCCGGTCCCTGGCCCGGTCGACCGGCCGCCAACCGGCCACCGACCGGACGGAGCGTATCGTACCGGACAGAAACCGGAAACTTCGCAGTTTCCCGGTTTCCGACCCGGTTGACCGGACCACAGACCGGACCACCCGGTCACCAGCCCGGTTGACCGGACCACAGACCGGCCGCCCGGTTACAGCACCCGGTCGACCGGACCACAGACCGGACCGCCCGGTCACCAGCCCGGTTGACCGGATTCCAGACCGGACATGTCCGAGTCTGTCTCGACCAGATCTATTCTGGGTCGGTTATTCTTGTATCTTTTCGACCAGAACTCGTCCCGGACGCCTATATAAGTGCCTTGGACGACCCCCTAGCTGCTTTAGACCACGTTTAAGATAAACCCTAGTTCATAGTTGTTTGCTAAGCAAAACTATTGTTCCCCAACTCTCCAATTCGTTGCGATCTGGAGTTTTATGCTACTGAAAGTTTGTGTGATCTGCTGTTCCATTGGGGATTAGAAGATTGCAATTTACCGCTTCGTGGTCGGCGGCTACGTGCGCAAGTGTGTGGAGTTGCGAATATCTTGCAGGGTTGAGATCTGTTGCATTGGCTACAGGAATCAATCGAGAGACTTCGTCGGCGTCATACAAGTTATCTACACCATATCATCGATTCCCTCCGCTGCAATCATCCATTGTGTTCATCACCACCGTCGCTTACTGAGAAGATCGGGCCACCCCTTATCATCTTGGTATCAGATTTCCAGTTTTCCTCGGTAAGCCATCCACAATCCACCCCATAGTTGAGTTGTGAGTGTTTTCCTATACAGAAAAAGCCATAAAAAGTTAGGGTTAGGGTTTGCCATAGCCTTAGATTGCACTAATTTCGAGTTTTAGTTGCTTTTCGTAGTTGTTTTTGCGTGTCTTTTATCTTTCTTCTAGTAGAATTGTTAGGGTTTGTGTTTACTCTATCATCTAGTTTATCATATTGTGTCAGTTTTGTCACTCCGAGTCCACATAGCGTACAGTGTGCTTGTTCCCAACCATAGACACAGCCTATCGATATACGTGACTAGGAACTTCCCCAGAAGAGACTAGTTTTACCGCTCGACAGGCTGCTCATTAGGGTTTTGGTGCTTTGCATATCTTGTTGGCCGTGTTATCAAGGAGTTGAGTCATAAAATCAAAAAAAAAAGAAAAGAAGCAAAAAGAGCTACATAGCTGCGTGTGTTATAAAAAGAAAAATCCAAAAAGAAAAGTGTGTGCTAGTTGAATTCAAGTGAAGGCCTAAGTTTTCTTTACTGCACCTGTAGTTGAGCAATCTTGTGCCTGTCTCGTTGAGCTTTGCTAGCGTCTCTCGAGTGCATTGCAACCTTTCATCCATATAGTTGCATTGCCACATTTATCGCCTTGTGTGAGTATCATTGGTTGTCTACGGTCAGCGCTAGAGCTTGTTATTGGTGCAAATAGGTAGCCTACCTACAGCCCCACATATATCCTGCTTAGTCGTGTGATTGTTCTTATACCCTTGATATTCGCTTCGCTACATCCGTGCACTAGTCCGTCAATCCAAGTTGGTAAGCAATACTAATTCACTTTGGAGCGGTAAGATTTACCTTTCTTATCAGTTTTGAGTGAGTTGTGAGAGTACCACCAAAGATTTTTGTTTAGTGCACTAACCTACTAATCATGTCTTCTTCTGAGTTTGATGTGATGCAGAAAAAGCCCGACGATACACCAGTTACTTGGCGTGAATATGAGGCTCTTCGTGATCACCTCTCACGTGAACTTCGTGTTACTACGGAGACATTTGATACTGAAATTCAGGGTGTCAACTTGAAGGTCGATGAGGCTACTACGGCGGTTAACACCGTTCAAACATCGGTGACGACCCTTCAAGCATCTATACAAGCGTTGACAAACACTGTTGATCAGATACGTACTATGGTACAACAACAACCACAACAACCATTTGATGAAGATGGCAGTGTCAATGGTGACAATGCGGATGCTGCTGCTGCTCAAGGCATGGGACGTGGTGTTGGTCGTGGTCTTCCACGTGGCGTCAATCGCGGTTTTGTTGAAATTGGAGCCCGCCGTGTTCCTCTACAACAAGACGATGGTTTGGGTAAGCCCAAGTTCTCAATTCCCAGATTTGAAGGAGGTACTGATGTTGAAGAATATCTTACTTGGGAGCTGAAGATTGAGAGATTATGGCGTTTACATCCTGATTATACTGAAGATAAGAAGATCAAACTTGCTTCTTCTGAATTTGATGGCTACGCATTGCGTTGGTGGGATGCTCTTGTTCAGAATCGCGAAGAAGATGGTGAGCTGCCTATTGTCACATGGCGTACTATGAAGGCGGCAATGAGAGCTCGTTTTGTTCCTACCAATTACTTGCGTTCTGTGTTTGATAAGCTGACCCAATTGAAGCAAGGTGTGTTGACAGTTGATGCCTATTACATGGAGATGGAGATGCTTATGCAGCGTGCCCGTGTCCGTGAGTCTTTGGAGATGACAATGCAGCGTTTTCTCAATGGGCTCAAGTTTAATATCAAAGGCATTGTGCGTCATCACAAATATGCTACCATGAATGAGTTGCTACATCATGCAAGAGAAGCTGAGTCACAGTTGGCTGAAGAAGCGCAACAGAGGGGCCGTGCTACAGGCGCAGGGCGCTACACGCCTAGGCCGCCGCCTTCTACGGCACCATCTACGCGTCCTACAGATGTTCCTTCTTCGTCTAGCAAGCCGGTCTCCAATGTGTCTCACACAAAGAAGCCCGTCCCTGCAGCAAGTGGAACTGGTTCTAGTATGTCTACAGCGCGCAACCGTGATATGGTTTGTCATACATGTGGTGGCAAGGGTCACTTCAAGAAGGATTGTCCTAACCGCAAAGTTATGATCATTAATGAGGACAATGAATATGAAACTGGAGACGATGCTGATCCGGATGGTCCGGAAGATGATGATTATGACAGCGATAGTTTTGATGCTTATCCTTCAGAAGCTCAAACTATAGTTGTTTCACAGCGTGTTCTCAATGTGCAGCCTAGTGCATCTACGCAGCGCTGCAATTTGTTCCAAACAAAGGCACTTGTTGGTCCTGATAAAGCTTGCAAGGTCATTATTGATGGCGGGAGTTGTCGCAATTTAGCAAGCAAAGAGTTATGTGCCAAGCTGAAACTGAAGTATCTACCGCACCCGCATCCATATTATATTCAGTGGTTGAGCAATAATGGTGAGATGAAGGTGAGCCACATGGTGCGTGTTGATTTTGAGATTGGACCGTATAAGGATTCCATTGACTTTGATGTGGTTCCTATGACGGTTTGCCATCTACTGTTGGGCCGGCCATGGCTCTATGACCGTTCTGTGCAACATAATGGCCGCGCCAATACATATCACTTGGAGTTCAAGGGCAAGAAAATTAACTTACAGCCTATGTCACCACAGCAGATTGTCAATGAGTCTCGTCAGAAGATTGAAGTAAACTTGGAGGATGCATCCATAGATAGGCGAGAGAATTGTAATACCGTGAGTGATATAACGAAAAGTGAGCGAGTGCATTCCTTAGTTTCATTAGCCACCAAAGAAGACATGAGAGAATTTAGTGAGGATCCTACGGCCATGCCTCTTGTGCTTTTGTACAGGGGTACGGTTTTGGTTTCTAACGACATGACCCCTCTTCCTCTTGGTGTTTCTAATGTTTTGCAGGAATTTGGCGACGTGTTTCCGGAGGAGGTACCCGCAGGACTACCACCATTGCGAGGTATTGAGCATCAAATTGACTTGATTCCCGGAGCTTCGCTGCCCAATAGGGCGCCATATCGCACTAATCCCGAAGAGACGAAGGAGATACAGAAGCAAGTACAAGCGCTACTCGACAAAGGTTATATCCGCATAAGCCTTAGTCCTTGTGCTGTTCCTGTTATTCTAGTTCCTAAGAAAGATGGTACTTGGCGTATGTGCGTAGATTGTAGAGCTATAAACAACATTACTATTCGATATCGTCATCCTATTCCCCGTTTAGAGGATATGTTAGATGAATTGAGTGGTGCTGCTGTGTTCTCTAAAATTGATTTGCGTAGTGGTTATCATCAAATTAGGATGAAAGAAGGGGATGAGTGGAAAACAGCCTTTAAAACAAAATTTGGTTTATATGAGTGGTTAGTAATGCCTTTTGGTTTAACTAATGCACCTAGCACTTTCATGAGACTGATGAACCATGTTTTGCGTGACTTTATTGGCAAATTTGTGGTTGTGTACTTTGATGACATATTAATCTACAGCCGCAATGAATCTGATCATACTATACATATTCGACATGTTTTGCAAGTGTTGCGTGATAATAAACTCTATGGTAATCTTGAGAAGTGCACATTTTGCAAAGATAAGGTCATATTTCTGGGTTATGTTGTCTCTCAGCATGGAGTAGAAGTAGATGAGTCTAAAATTGAAGCTATTCAAAATTGGCCTACTCCCATGAATGTGAGTCAAGTTAGAAGTTTTCATGGTCTAGCTGGGTTTTATCGCAGATTTGTGCCCAACTTTAGTACTATTGCTGCACCTTTGAATGATTTAACTAAAAAGGGTGTTGTCTTTGAGTGGGGCGCAGCCCAAGATCATGCATTTGATGAACTGAAACGATTGTTAACTTCTGCACCATTGCTTGCACTTCCTGATTTCAATAAGCAATTTGAGATTGAATGTGATGCTAGTGGTATTGGAATTGGTGGTGTGTTGATGCAAGAGGGTCGCCCCATTGCATATTTTTCTGAGAAACTTTCTGGTGCTAAGTTGAACTATCCAATCTATGATAAAGAATTGTATGCTTTAATTAGAGTTCTTGAGGTTTGGCAACATTATTTGTGGCCAAAAGAATTTATCATACATTCTGATCATGAAGCTTTGAAATATCTGAAAGCCCAATCTACTTTGCATAAGCGTCTAGCTAAGTGGGTTGAGTTCATTGAGTCTTTTCCATACATTATTAAGCATAAGAAGGGAAAAGATAATATTGTTGCTGATGCTCTATCTAGGAAGAATATGCTATTAACTCAACTTGATGTTAAAATTCCTGGATTAGAGATACTATGTGATTTGTATGCCACTGATCATGATTTTGCTGAACCATATCGCTTATGTGCTCTTGGTAAAGCATGGGAAAAATATCACATACATGATGGGTTCTTGTTTAGAGCTAACAAACTATGTGTTCCAGAATCGTCTGTGCGTTTGCTCTTATTGCAGGAATCACATGCTGGAGGTTTGATGGGTCACTTTGGGCGTGAGAAGACGCTACTCATGCTAGCTGACCACTTTTATTGGCCAAAGATGAGGCGGGACGTGGATCGATATGTGAAAAGATGCATTACTTGCAACAAGTCCAA
Organism: Lolium multiflorum; assembly: GCA_030979885.1. NCBI lineage: Eukaryota > Viridiplantae > Streptophyta > Magnoliopsida > Poales > Poaceae > Lolium > Lolium multiflorum. Next base: position 5,415 of record JAUUTY010001775.1, read on the forward strand.
GTCCAAGCTGAAGCCTCACGGTTTGTATACTCCTTTACCGGCACCTACTACACCATGGGAAGACATTAGTATGGATTTTGTGTTGGGTTTGCCGCGTACTAAAAGAGGCCATGATTCTATATTTGTGGTAGTGGATAGATTTTCTAAGATGTCACATTTTATTGCCTGCCACAAGAGCGACGATGCGTCGCATATTGCTAACCTGTTTTTCAGGGAGATTGTACGTCTACATGGAGTCCCGAAGACTATTGTTTCTGATCGTGACGTGAAGTTTATGAGCTACTTCTGGAAGACGCTTTGGAGGAAGCTGGGGACAAAGCTGCTTTTCAGCACTACTTGTCATCCCCAAACTGATGGTCAAACTGAAGTGGTGAATAGAACATTGTCACAACTGTTGAGATCCATGATCAAGAAGAACTTGAAGGAGTGGGAAGAATGTTTGCCGCATGTGGAGTTTGCTTACAACAGGGCGGTACATTCTACCACGGAGCTGTGTCCTTTTGAGGTGGTGTATGGTTTCAAACCCATTACTCCACTTGACTTGTTGCCTTTGCCCATACATGAGAGAGTTAATATGGAGGCATCCAAGAGGGCAGATTTTGTGAAGAAAATCCATGTGAAGACTAAAGAGTTGATCGAGAAGAAAGGCAAGAGCAATGCTGCAAGGAAAAACATGAAGCGCAAAGAGATGTTGTTCAAGCCTGGTGATTTGGTCTGGGTACATTTTCGCAAGGATAGGTTCCCACAGTTGAGGAAGTCTAAGTTGAAGCCTCGTGGTGCTGGTCCTTACAAAGTGCTTGCCAAGATCAATGATAATGCATACTCAATAGATCTTCCAGAGGATGAGTTTGGTGTCAGTAATTCTTTCAATGTTGCTGATTTGACACCATATGACGGAGAAGACCTTGGAGCGTCGGGGTCGACGCCTTTTGAAGGGGGGAGATGATGAGGACATCCCTACCTCACTACTACCTCCGTCATCACCAATTGAAGATGAACCTGCTGTGAAGCTCAAGTCCAATGAAGTTCGGATTGGACCAATTACAAGAGCTCGTGCGAAGCTACTTAAACAACAGGTGAACTTGTTTCTAAACGATACTTTGATTGATGAGAACTTTATACTGCCTAAGTCCTATTACTTATGTATCATCAGGTATCAAGAGGAGACGAGCATCGCACGAGGAGAGGAGCAGCTGGACATGAAGACGGACGACAAGATGGCCGTGAAGCTGGACATGGAGCTGGACATGAAGATATCTCATGGACGCGCGAGGGAGGAGCGGGAGGCATGCGCGAGAGGAGAAGAAGAAGTCCAGGCCGGTCCAGAACCCGGTCAGACCGGCCCCCAGACCGGCCAGCCCGGTCCCTGGCCCGGTCGACCGGCCGCCAACCGGCCACCGACCGGACGGAGCGTATCGTACCGGACAGAAACCGGAAACTTCGCAGTTTCCCGGTTTCCGACCCGGTTGACCGGACCACAGACCGGACCACCCGGTCACCAGCCCGGTTGACCGGACCACAGACCGGCCGCCCGGTTACAGCACCCGGTCGACCGGACCACAGACCGGACCGCCCGGTCACCAGCCCGGTTGACCGGATTCCAGACCGGACATGTCCGAGTCTGTCTCGACCAGATCTATTCTGGGTCGGTTATTCTTGTATCTTTTCGACCAGAACTCGTCCCGGACGCCTATATAAGTGCCTTGGACGACCCCCTAGCTGCTTTAGACCACGTTTAAGATAAACCCTAGTTCATAGTTGTTTGCTAAGCAAAACTATTGTTCCCCAACTCTCCAATTCGTTGCGATCTGGAGTTTTATGCTACTGAAAGTTTGTGTGATCTGCTGTTCCATTGGGGATTAGAAGATTGCAATTTACCGCTTCGTGGTCGGCGGCTACGTGCGCAAGTGTGTGGAGTTGCGAATATCTTGCAGGGTTGAGATCTGTTGCATTGGCTACAGGAATCAATCGAGAGACTTCGTCGGCGTCATACAAGTTATCTACACCATATCATCGATTCCCTCCGCTGCAATCATCCATTGTGTTCATCACCACCGTCGCTTACTGAGAAGATCGGGCAACCCCTTATCATCTTGGTATCAGACCATTCCGGACCTCCTCGTGATGTCTTGGATCCCATCCGAGACTCCGAACAAAAACTTCGGACTCCATCTCATATTCCGAATCTACTTATGCGACATCGAACCTTAAGCGCGTCACCCTACGGTTCGCGAACTATGCAGACATGGTCGAGACTCCTCTCCGAGCAATAACCAATAGCGGGATCTGGAGATCCATAATGGCTCCCACATATTCAACGATGACTTAGTGATCGATTGAACCATTTACATACGATGCCGATTCCCTTTGTCACGCGATATTTTACTTGTCCGAGGTTCGATCATCGGTATCTCCATACCTTGTTCAACCTCGTTACCGACAAGTACTCTTTACTCGTACCGTGGTATGTGATCTCTTATGAACCATTCATATGCTTGCAAGCTAATCAGATGACATTCCACCGAGAGGGCCCAGAGTATATCTATCCGTCATCGGGATGGACAAATCCCACTATTGATCCATATGCCTCAACTCACACTTTCCGAATACTTAATCCCATCTTTATAACCACCCATTTACGCAATGGCGTTTGATGTAATCAAAGTACCCTTCCGGTGTAAGTGATTTACATGACCTCATGGTCGAAGGACTTGGGCAACTATGTATCGAAAGCTTATAGCAAATTGAACTTAATGACTTGATCTTATGCTACGCTTATTTGGGTGTGTGTCCATTATATCATTCACCTAATGACATAACCTTGTTATTAATAACATCCAATGTTCATGATCACGAAACCATGATCATCCATTAATCAACAAGCTAGTTATACAAGAGGCTTACTAGGGACTCCTTGTTGTTTACATAACACACATGTATCAATGTTTCGGTTAATACAATTATAGCATGGTATGCAAACATTATCATAAACACAAAGATATATTATAATAACCATTTTATTATTGCCTCTTGGGCATATCTCCAACAGACGATGAGGTGCCGGGTCCATGTTGTGGAGGACGTTGTCTTGGGGTTGGTCGTCATGCCCATGGTGGGCATGGCGAGCCGCTTGATGACGATCTTGGTGAAGAGCTTGTTCTTGTTGCGGACGTTCATGAGGACGAGCATGGCGATGGAACTCTCCGCGCCTTGAGTTGGAGCGAGAATCATCATGACGAGCGTGCGGTCGACGAGAGCGATGATGATCTCCATGCCTTGAGTCGGAGCTTGAGGACGAATGGTGATCATGGGAGTAGTCATCATGTGAGGTAGTCGATGACGATGAGGAAGTAGAGCGATGTCGATGTCGGCGTCCCAAGTTGTTGATGGCGCGCTCGAGGCTATCCATGCGCCGCTCCATGTTTGCATCATTGGCCGTCACTTGGTCATGCAAGTTGTCCGTAGCTTCACGAAGAAGATTCATATCTTGGTTCACTTGGCCGAAGTTGTGAGCCACTTCTTCATATTGTTGGTCGATGCGTGTCTCGAACAAGTTGAGTTGGTCCTTGAACTCTTGGCGTTGCACCCATAGGTTGTGTTGGGTGGCCAACCTCTCGGAGGGGTGTAGGACCTCATCCTCCTTTGCTTGGTCTCCGTGCCTATCCATGATCACAAGACAAGAACTATGTTGTGGATGTTAGTGGAAGGAGACTACCTCTCACTCTTACCGTGGTAAGATAGTATTGAGGCAATCAACCAAGCCGAAAGTAAGACCAATTGTATCGGGACACACACAAAGGCACACGCAAAAGCTAGCAAATATGGTGTTAGGAATGGATGGTGGAAAGCCAAAAGACGAAATCCAAAATCGAGTATGTTGTTAAGAGTGGGTAAGGTCCAAAAATCCAAGTGTCAAAGTGGCGATCACTATAAACACGGAAAAATGTGGAACTCACACACGGGATGAGCGGGGTTAGTGCAACCAAGGAACGAGCGGAAAAAGGAAAAACCCAAAACAAGGGTGCTCAATGTCACACTAACGCAAGAAGAGATCGAAGCTAGGTTGCATAGATTAGAAACACCAAGATTCGCACGAGGTCTCTCTTCTCTATCTCTCTTGCTTGCTTAAAAGCTTTTCACTCTTTTTGTATCGGTGGCACTTTGCACTTTGCTTTTTTTTTTCACTAGCACACTATGCTCTTACTCTTTTGCTGGCCACTCACGAGCTCCACTTATGAGCTTTACTCACACAACGCACACCCTCACGGTCGGGACCTCGTGCGATGTTTCGCAACACTCGGAAGCTTCGCTCGTGGGATAGATCGCAAAAGAAGAGGGCTACAAGGGTTACTGCAAGTTATACCTGCGATGGTGGAGATGGTGGTGGTGGTGGTGGTCGGCGGTGGTGTTAGACGATGTCGAAGACGAGGAGCCCGGTCGGTGGTCCGGTCGGACCGGGTGTGGCGCCGGCTGCTCCGGTCGGTGGGCCGGTTGACCGGCTTCTGGACCGGCTGCTCCGGTTTGCGGCCGGTTGACCGGGTTCTGCGCCGGACGGTCCGGTCTGGGGGCCGGTTGACCGGGTGCGAAACCGGGTTCGTCGATTTGGAGCTTTCTCTCTCCTGTTCTTCCCCAAACCAAAACCAAATCGGCCAAAACGAAGGGAAACGATGGAATTGGAGGCTAAAAGTTGGGGAAATAGTAGATCAAGCACAACAACACCAGATCCACGGAGCAAAACCACTCAAAACTCAACCAAATCACAGATCCGTCCAAAGGCAATTTAGGGCTATTTTTTGGAAAATTTTCTAGAAACGAAATTGGGTGGGTGGAGGGTCAAATCCGCGGAAACCAAAGGCTGCTGATACCATATGATGTGGTCTGACCCCGATTGTGGCCCGATCTCGCGAATGACCCAAGAATCAAGGGGGAAAGAGGGGGAGAGGCGGAAGAACACGAAGAACACGAAGAACACACGAAGATCCACGCACACCAACCCGATACAATCGATGCTTACCCTCACGGCTCGATGGACCGTGCCAATAGAATCCGCCCGGAAGAGACTCGAGGTAGAATTCCGAGAGGAGAGACCGGTGGGAAGGACGAATCAAGGAGTGGGAGAGAGAGTGTAAAACACTAGAATCTCACACTACCAAATCCATACATCCACAAGGGTTGCCTTGATTACAGAGGGATGATACCCAAGGGAGACTAAGCTCAAAGTTAGGTTTGAGTTCTAAACAAGTCTAAAGAGTAAAGGAGGGGTCCCAGCTACTTAAATAGGCAAGCACAGCCAGCAAGGGCGAACAGGTACGCGAATGGATAAGTCAAGGCAGTTTGGTGGGGTATTCCCGTCGGATCCGGTTGGGCGTCCGGTCAGACCGGGCCTGGGACCGGGCTGTCCGGTCAGGGGTCCGGTCTGACCGGGCCTGTGACCGGGCTGTCCGGTCATGGGTCCGGTCGACCGGCCGCCAACCGGGATTCTGCGAAGAGTCCGGTCCTGGGTCCGGTCGTCGTCCGGTACGAGGGAGTTGGCCCGGTTTGCGCCCGGTTGACCGGGCCTGTGGCCGGGGCGTCCGGTCGTGGGTCCGGTCTGACCGGGCTCTGGACCGGCCAGCGTCCTTCTCTTCCTTGGCGCTCTTCGGGCGACGTCGGCTTCGGCTTCATGTTCATCTCCAGGTTCCTCTGCTCCTCTCCTTCCCTTGACCATGATGTCTCGTCCTCTCCGGGGTCTTGGTGCGCCTTGTACCTAATGACACATAGCACGTCGGCATGAGGTAGCAATCCATCCAAAGGGGTATCAAGGTCAAGGGTGGTGAGGAGCGAGTTCACCTTGTCATGTATCGCTTTGGCTCGAGCCCTTGTCATTGGTCCGCTTGGGGGACTTGTTGGTCTTGGTGAGGAGGTGTCCGAAGGCCACCCCGCATCAATGGTATCACAAGCACTCACTTCCACATGATCAACAATGTTATCAAGCAAAGCATCGCATGGGAAAATGAAAGTAGCATGTGATGTAGCAATTGTATCATCAAGATCATGCATGCACTCATAAGTCATCATGTCCACTAGTGGGATCATGGCATCATCAACACCTATGTTGTTACCTTTGTAGGCCGACTCATGTGAAGTAGGTGTTGTGGAAGTAGGAGGATCCATGTGGTCGACATGTCCATCTTGGAGCAAGCATGGTGAGATATCATCATCTTCATGCACCATGTACATCTTCTCCATGAGCGGGAACTCGTCCTCCGTGGAACCTAGTGCAACATAAGAAGACACAAACGAGGGAGAGGTTAATGTGTTAGCAAATGCGGTGTCCTCCATGGACCTATCATCTACCTCTCTCGTCTCACTTTGTGTATCACTCATGTCCTCCAAATGGAAGCACTCAAACTCACATATGGGGTGGAAGTCACTCAACTCACTAGCACTCTCACTCAAGTGGGCTAAGTGGCTCTCATGCTCACATGGGATTGGTACCAACTCATCAATCAAGCATATAGGAGTAGGCTCGACTTTCTCATCTCCATGCGCCTCCTTGGTTGAAGGGAACTTCCCATGCTCAACCATCTCAACTCCATGCGCCTCCGTGGGTGAAGGGAGAATCCCATGCTCACCATGCTCAACTCCATCGCCTCCTAAGTCGTCCTCAAGTGGTGGCATCTTGGAGACTTGTGCATTGAGCTCGTCGAAGTAGAGCTTCTTGGCGCTTGGCGTTGTGCATTGCCATGCCACATGACCCTTGGCCTTGCACACCTCACATAGGAGATTGGGACATTCCCGTGGAAGGTGGCCTTGTTGCTTGCACTTGTAGCATCGGAGTCCATAGGCATATGACGAGGTAGGGGCCATTGTGGTGGTGGCGCAAGAGGTAGAAGTCGCCTTATGAGGAAGGTCTTCATGTCGAGGCTCTCGTCTTCTTGCCTCATCACCATGTCTTGAGTGGTGTCGTCGAAGATCATGTGTGGAAGGATGTCGATGTAGACCATGAGGTGGTGGTGGTCGACGACGATCATGAGATGGTGTGAGTCGATGACGGTCCTTGCCTTGCCTAGGTGATGGCTCATGTTGGGGGCGCTCTTGATGCTCCATATGATGTCCGTGATGTCGATGATCTTGTGCATAGGCACTCTCATGATGGCGCCTTGTGGAGCTCGGAGAAGTGTGTCGATGCCGAATATGTTGGGGACGCTCTTGATGATCCACATGATGATGCCATCGTGGAGGTCCTCGATCTTCATATGTAGCTCCATTGGCCAAGTAGGGGTATGTGGGAGCATCGGCGGTGGACATGGTGGGGTCGATGTCGTCCTCGTGATGGTGCTCCACCATGTCGTCCATGCTTGTTGAGCAAGTGTCGATGTAGAGCTCGTCGATGTCGTCCATGTTGGCGATGCTCTCGGAGCCATAGTCGGTGTAGAGCTCCTCGATGTCGGTCATGTTGGCGATGCTCGCGGAGCCATAGTCGGTGTAGAGCTCCACATGTTCCTCCACATCCGCGGTGCTTGAAGAGGTATCCTCCTCGAAGTGCTCCGTGTACTCCTCCGTATCTTCTTCGTCGCTATACATGTTAGCAAGACAATATCTATATGGTGTATGTTAGTGGAAGAACACTACCTCGCAATCTTACCGTGGTATGACAAGATTGGGGTGATCCAACAAACCGAGAGTTAGAACAATTGTATCGGGCACTCACACAAAGACAAGGGCTAAGCCCAGGGATGTGCCCGATCTTCACGGATTTGAAGGGATACGTGGGGGTAGGTGGATGAACGCGATGAACACGTGGGGGAAACGCGGGGATACAACACACACACGCACCTCACCAAGACCGACAAGTCCCCCAAGTGGACCAATGACAAGGGCTCGAGTTAAAGCTCTACATGATAAGGTGAATTCGCTCCTCTCTACCTATGCCTTTGACACCCCCTTGGATGGCTTGCTACTTCATGCAAATACACTATGTTCGATCAGGTACATCGGTCAAGACACAAGCCATGGAGTCCAAGCCAATGGAGAGAGAGCTGGAAATGATGAAGATGGAGCTCCAGCGCACAGGCCGGAACTTCCGCCCTCCAGGACCGGAACTTCCGGCCAGATTCCTCCCAGATGCTGCCAAGATGCCGTCCAGCGCCCAGAGAAGTGGAGCCAGCCGGAACTTCCGCCCCGAGGGACCGGAACTTCCGCTTCCGCCCAAGTTCCGGAAGTCCGTCAAAACGCCCCTGGATGTTACTGCAAGGAAATGGGCTAATTTCGGAACTTGACCGGAACTTGGCCAAAGGCTGCGGATACCATATGATGTGGTCTAAGACCCCGTGTGTGGCCCGATCTTGCGGATTGACTTCGAAACCAAGCGGGTGAGATGGGAAAACGCGAGGGGATGAAGAACACGATGAACTCCGAGACTCACGCACGCACACCAACCCGATACACCCGATGCTTACCTCCGTGGCTCGATGGACCACGCCAATAGAATCTCCGTGGAAGAGGCACGAGGCAGAATTCCCGGAGAGAGATTGGGATTGGAGAGGATGAACTTGGGGAGGGAGAGAGAGTAGCAAGTACTAGAATCTCACTCCACAAATTCAAAGTCAACAACCAAGGTGCCTTGATTACAGAGGGATGATACCCAAGGGAGACTAAGCTCAAAGGTAGGTTTGAGTTCTAAACAAGTCTAAAGAGCTAAAGGGGTGCTTGGGGTGCTTATATAGTCTTACAAGGCGACACAGGCCGAAAAGGTAAGTTTGGGCCGAAATTATAACTTAAGTCGTGCAGGCCGGTCAGGGATCCGGTCAGACCGGGTCTGTGACCGGGCGGCCGGTCAGGGATCCGGTCGGACCGGGCCTGTGACCGGGCGGTCCGGTCCGGATCCGGGCCTGTGACCGGGCGCCGACCGGACGAGGTCCCGAGGCCCCGGGATGTTGTCCGGATGGCACCGGTTGGTAGCCCGGTTGTGATCCGGGTGGCCCGGTCAGGCGGCCGGTCGACCGGATTCTGAGCCGGGTGGCCCGGTCAGGAGCCCGGTCAGACCGGGTTCTGGACCGGCCGTCCGTCTTCTCTTCCTTGCGCTCTTCGGGCGACTTCGGGTCCAGCTCCGTGTACATCTTCTTGCTCAGCTGCTCCTCTCCTTCCCTTGACCATGGCGTAACGTCCTCTCCGTGATCTTGATGCTCCACGTACCTAATGACACAAAGGGTTTCGGCATGAGGTAGCATTCCATCCAATGGGGTATCTAGGTCGAGGGAAGTGAGGAGCGAGTTCACCTTGTCATGTATTGCTTTGGCTCGAGCACGAGTCATGGGTCCACTTGGGGGACTTGTTGGTCTTGGTGAGGAGGTGACCGAAGGCCACCCCGCATCATCTCCCCCCCTTGGGAGAGAGTCGTCCTCGACTCTTGTTCCTCCTCATCTCCATGATAGGGTGAAAGATCCGAGACGTTGAAGGTGTTGCTCACCAAGTACTTTGATGTTGGTATGTCGATGACGTAGGCGTTGTTGTTGATGCGCTTGAGGACCTTGAAAGGCCCATCTCCTCTTGGCTTGAGCTTGGAGTTGCGTTCTTGCGGGAACCTTTCTTTCCTTAGGTGGATCCACACGAGGTCTCCTTCTTCAAACACGCGTTCCTTTTTCTTGGCGTTGAGGCGGGTAGCTTGGCGAAGTACATGCTCTTGTATGGTTGCTCTTGTCTCTTCATGTAGTTTCTTGATGGCGGTGGTGCGCTCGTCGAAGTCCATGTTCGTTCTTTCATGAAGAGGTAGTGGGAGGATGTCGAGTGCCGTTGGAGGTTCGAATCCGTAGACGACCATGAAGGGACTCCTTGCGGTTGTGGAGTGCTTGGCTCGATTGTAGGCGAACTCCGCGTGGGGTAGGCAATCTTCCCATGACTTCAAATTTGTCTTCACAAGTGTGCGGAGGAGTGTGGAGAGGCTTCGATTGACCACTTCGGTTTGTCCATCGGTTTGAGGGTGCGAGGATGATGAGAACAAGAGCTTCACTCCAAACTTCGCCATGAGCGACTTCCATAGGTAACTCATGAACTTGACGTCTCGATCCGACACAATGCTTGCCGGTATCCCATGTAGGCGAACCACTTCCCTGAAAAACAACGAAGCAATGTGTGAAGCATCATCGCTCTTATGACATGGTATGAAATGAGCCATTTTAGAGAACCTATCCACTACCACAAATATTGAGTCATGACCATGTTTGGTGCGTGGTAAGCCAAGTACAAAGTCCATGCTTATGTCCGACCAAGGTGCATATGGAATGGGCAAAGGCATGTAAAGACCATAGGGATTGGAAGTAGACTTAGCTTGTAAGCATGTTGTACACCGGCGGCAAAGGCGTTCCACGTCGCGGTACATTCTTGGCCAATAGTAGTGGGTTGATAGCATGGCATATGTCTTCTCTCTTCCAAAGTGACCCATGAGACCACCTCCATGTGACTCTTGCAAAAGCAACTTACGAAGAGAAGACTCGGGAATGCAAATCTTGTTAGCTTTAAACAAGTAGCCATCATGCAAATAGAAATCATCAAATCCGTGGTCCACGGAACACTTGGCAAAGATTGGACCAAAGAAAGCGTCGGAAGGGTAAAGTTCCTTGATCTCCTCAAGACCCAAAATGTGAAACTCCAAGCGGGTGAGTAGAAGAGTAATCTTGCGGGAAAGTGCATCCGCAACCACATTTTCCTTGCCCTTTTTGTATTTGATTACATAAGGGAAGGACTCTATGAACTCAACCCACTTAGCATGTCGCTTGTTCAAATTGTGTTGACTTTTCAAATACTTCAAGGACTCATGATCCGAGTGGATGACAAACTCTTTTGGCCAAAGATAATGTTGCCAAACTTCAAGAACACGAACTAAAGCATAAAGCTCCTTGTCATATATAGGATAGTTGAGGCGTGCGCCATCCAACTTCTCACTATAGTATGCCACGGGTTTTCCATTTTGCATGAGAACACCACCGATTCCAAGTCCACTCGCATCGCATTCGATTTCAAATGTTTTGGAAAAGTCGGGAAGAGCAAGTAATGGTGCCTCGGTGAGTCTCTTTTTCAATTCATCAAAAGCTTTTTGTTGTGCTTTGCCCCAAACGAACGGAACATTCTTTTTTGTAAGCTCGTTTAAAGGGCAAGCAATGGTGCTGAAATCTTTCACAAAGCGGCGGTAAAATCCGGCAAGACCATGGAAGCTTCTCACTTGACCAACATTTGTGGGAGTGGGCCAATTGTGGATGGCCTCAACTTTGGAAGAATCAACTTCAATCCCGTTGGCGGAAACCACAAAACCAAGAAAAACCAATTTGTTTTGAGCGAAATGGCATTTTGGAAGGTTGGCAAAGAGCTTCTCGTGGCGCAAGATGCATAAGACTTCTCTCACATGTTGAACATGGTCCTCGAGATTTTTGCTATAGATGAGAATATCATCAAAGTAGACAACCACACTCTTGCCAATGAGAGGTCGCAAGATGTGATTCATAAGACGCATAAAAGTGGAAGGAGCATTGGAAAGACCAAACGGCATGACGAGCCATTCATAGAGACCAAGCTTGGTCTTGAATGCCGTCTTCCATTCATCACCAATTGCCATGCGGATTTGGTGGTAGCCACTACGCAAATCAATCTTAGAGAAAATCGTGGCACCACTCAATTCATCCAACATATCATCTAAACGCGGAATGGGATGTCGATAACGGACGGTAATGGCATTGATAGGGCGGCAATCCATACACATCCGTTGCGTCTCATCCGGTTTAGGCACAAGAATGACGGGAACGGCACAAGGGCTAAGGCTTTCACGGACATACCCTTTAGCGAGGAGGTCTTGAATTTGGCGTTGGATCTCCTTGGTGTCCTCGGGGTTGGTGCGGTAGGCGGCGCGGTTTGGTAGTGGAGCGCCGGGTATGAGGTCGATGCGATGCTCGATGCCCCGAAGCGGTGGTAGTCCATGTGGTAGCTCGTCGGGGAAGACGTCTTGGAACTCCTTCAAAAGAGACAACAAAGACGAAGGAATGTTGGTTAAGTCGTTAGTCTCCGCCGAGAGGCCCTTGCAAATGAGCACGTAGTGTATGGTGGTGGATGGGTTGTCTTTCACTTCTCTCCACTCGCTTTTGGTGGTTAGGAGGACACTCTTTCTCTCACTCATATGTGGGTGGTGGCGCTCACTCTCTTTTTGGTGGGTCGCTCCCTCTCCTCTCAACTCACTATGGTGGATGTGGTGTTGTGCCCTCGCTAAAGCCTTCGCATTGTCGGCGATGATTTGGCTAGGAGTCATTGGGCGAAGCTCGAACTTCTTGTCCTTGACCTTGAAGGTGTATGCATTGGAGAAACCATCATGTATGGCCTTCTTGTCAAATTGCCATGGGCGGCCAAGCAACATGTGGCACACGGTCATAGGCACCACGTCACACTCGACGGTGTCTTCATAGGGTCCTATCTTGAAGTTGACGGTGACGGTGTGTTGAATCTTGACATTGCCCTTGTCACTCAACCATTGGACATGGTATGGATGAGGATGCTTGCGAAGCGTGAGGTTGAGCTTCTCACATAGCTCGGTGCTTGCCAAGTTGTGGCAACTCCCACCATCGATGATGACCTTGATAGACTTGCCACCAATGCCGGCACGCGTTTGGAAGATGTTGCATCTTTGGTCTTCCATAGCTTGGGGTTGAGTGGTGAGCACTCGAGTGACCACAAGAGAAGGGCTTGGATCATGTGTGCATAAGAGAGGGTCTTCTCCACTTTCTTCATCATAGTCTTCCTCATTAGCAACGGCGGCTTGCACTAGGGCTTCATATTCACCTTCACTTAGAGTCTCTATGTCACCATTCTCCATAGTGATCATGACCTTGGTGTTCTTGCACTCAAAGGATTTGTGGCCTTGGGTGCCACACTTGAAGCAAGTGACATTGGAGGGTCCCGTAGAGGCCTTAGAGGAGGCGGTGGAGGATACCGTTTGCTTCATGCGACTTTGTATGGAAGGTTGCTTGGAAGGTGTAGAGGATGCGGATGGCTTGACACTTGTTGTAGGAGTTGATGTAGCAAGCTTGGAGGCGAAGTATTGCTTGGACTTGGAGTACTTGATGTCCTCATTCACTTGACGCTCGGCCTTGGAAGCTTGGTGAACCAACTCAACCATGTTGGAGTATGGTTGGAACTCCACAATCTTCTTGATGGGGTAGTTGAGGCCATTGAAGAACCTAGCGATGGTTTGGTTCTCGGACTCTTGGATGTTTGCTCTCATCATGGTTAACTCCATCTCCTTGAAGAATTCCTCAACGGTCTTGGTGCCTTGCTTCAACTTTTGTAGCTTGTTGAAGAGATCGGTCTTGTAGTGTGTAGGGACAAAGCGGGCTTGCATTTCCTCCTTCATGTCTTCCCAAGTATCAATTGGAGGATCACCCTTTTCTTCCCTAAGAGTGACAACTTGTTCCCACCAAGTGTTGGCATAATCTTCAAACTCGAGGGAGGCCATGGCTACTTTCTTGGCACCGGAGTAGTTATGGATGCGGAAGATCTTGTCAACCTTGAGTGCCCATGAGAGGTAGGCCTCGGCGTCGTCTTCACCCTTGAATTTGGGCATGTTGAACTTGAGCTTTCCATACATATTCTCTTCATCTTCCATGTTTCTTCGGCGAGGACGGATGCCTTCATCTCTTGCGACTTGAGGTGGTGGAGGAGGTCTTCCACGACCAACCATAGCATTGGGTTGGCGTTGGAGGTGAACACTAGCTTCACTTGGCTCATGTTGAGGATGTTGTTGCGGGTCTTGGCGAGGTTGTTGGCGTTGCCCAATTATGGCCCTCTCATCTTGATCATGTTGTGGTTGCCCTCGGCCCCTTTGGTCATGGCGAGGATGATTCCGGAGATCACGCCTTGGTTGCTCTTGACGACCTTGGGCGGGAGCATCACCATGTGGCGCCATGTTGTGGTGGATGTTGTCTTGGGGATGGTCGTCATACCCATGGTGGGCATGGCGAGCCGCTTGATGACGATCTTGGTGAGGAGCTTGTTCTTGTGGAGGTCGTTCATGAGGACGAGCATGGCGATGGAATTCACCTCTCCTTGAGTTAGAGCGAGAGTCTTCTTGGCGAGCATGTGGTCGATGAGGACGAGGATGGTCTTCATGCCTTGAGGAGGAGCTTGATGACGAACGGTGGCCATGAGAATAGTAATCTTGTGACGAGCTTGATGATGATGAAGTAGAGCGGTGTCGGCGATGACGACCCAAGTTGGTGATGGCGCGCTCGAGGTTATCCATGCGTCGCTCCATGTTCGCATCATTGGCCGCCATTTGGCCATTCAAGTTGTCCGTAGCTTCACGGAGGAGAGCCAAATCTTGGTTCACCGTGGAGAAGTTGTGAGCCACTTCTTCATATTGTTCATCGATGCGAGTCTCGAAGAGTGATAGTTGCTCCTTGAACTCTTGGCGTTGAATCCATAGGTTGTGTTGAGTCGCCAACCTCTCGGTGCTCCGAAGGACTTCTCCATCCCTTGTTTCATCTCCACTCCTATCCATGATGGAAGAACAAGAACTATGTTGTATGTGTTAGTGGAAGGAGACTACCTCGCACTCTTACCAAGGTA
>JAUUTY010001776.1:0-20000 GCA_030979885.1 Lolium multiflorum
GTTAATTGGATGACCAACTGATGGAAGCTGCGATAGATTAGACCAACAAGTGGTGAATTGTGCAAAAGATATGTCCGTGTTTTATGCAAAAGAGTGATATGGGGATCTGGTGGAATCTTGAATTTCCTCTTCAGTGGTAGGCATGCTTCACTTATAGCTGGAGTACATTGCGGACCTGGTGCATTTCGTCAGTACCGATCAGCTATTTTTGCTTATCCGGGAAGAAAAGGTAGTACTAGCCTTTTCTGTGAGATGTCTTTTCAGTGCTACGGAGTTGTCTGTTCACTGCTTGCTTTGTCTGTCGGTGACTTTGCCAAGCTGACTTTGCCATGACTTTGGGTGACTGATATGTGGACCACAGTTGTAAGTGACTCAAAGTCACTGACTTTGGGGACTCGTGAATGCTTCGTATATTTCTGACGGTTTCTGAATTATGTACTCCGTACAACTTTTGTAATATTGGTCAAACTAGTTTTGACCAGGGTTTGTGTAGGGTGTTTTTTTTTGGTTGGTCCAAATGGTGTTGTGTGGTCCAAATGTGATGTATCATCACACCACCATGTGCCCCCCTCCCCCCACCCCACCCCTAGGTTTTGGTAATGCCATTCTGATACATGCTTCTTAGAAGGAGTACATTTTTTCCGTTAGGGCATGACAATTTTGAAAAATTCAAAAAAAAATGGGAAGACAGAATGGTAACATCATTTTCCATGTGATGATGCACCCCTGTGCCAAATTTTGGTTCATTTTAAGAATGTAAGGTGACAAATTACTCGAGGAAGCTAGTTGGAGTAGACGGGCATGATCGGATTGGCATAGGCGATTTATTTTTTGAAGGATGTTATTTTTCATAGACAATATCTGACACAAAAAATAAAATGTTAAGGTCTCATATTATTCTGAATGATTTTGAATTACTTATGACGTTTGGAAGTATTGGTATACATGAGTCCCACATGAAGTTAAATGGTCCAAAAAAAAGTTTCGTACACGTCTCCCAGAAAGTGGAAAGTCGAGTACATGCATGACTTCACGCGTCCACTACTGGATACAGGGAGTCGGAGGCTATAACATAATCGGCCTCATCATCTCTCGCGAGCTCGTCCTCTCCACTCCCCCAACTTGCCTCCCCCACACTGTGAAAACCCCCATCCACTCACCGCACCTCTGAGGCATCGACTTTCCCGTTTCCAACCACAACAGCATGAAGATAGGTATTGCATACGAGGCGGAGCAATAGGCGACCGCCCACGCAGAGGATGCCTCTACGGTAGTGGCCGTCGTGGTGGGTGAGGCTTCACCGGGCACCCAAGCCGCTCGTCTCCTCTGCTTGTCGGATTCTTCGACCTCGGTCGAAATGGGCATCCTGGCCGTCACGACGGGTGAGGCTTCACCGGGCACCCATGCCGCTCGTCTCCTCTGCTTGTCTGGTTCTTCGACCTCGGTCGAAACGGGCGTCCTGGCCGTCGAGCAGAAGGTGGATACCAACGTTGTTTATCCCGCCGAAGATGTGCACGGCGTTGCAGGCCACCACGGCGAGGTCTTCCTAGGCCCGATGCTGGACGCGAACCTCGACCCCTTCGACGATTTCGGCCCAAACGTTCAGTTCCAGGAGGATGTTGAGGGTGATGACGAGGAGGTACTTCTCTTTTACCGAAACTGTCCCAACCCTCTTTGTGTCATATTGCTGTTCACATGGTTTGCACGAGCCTGGTTCTTGATTGATTTGATATCCTACCTTGTTCTTGTAGATGTAATTGATTCTACGATTCGTAAGATCAGATTCTAGTTTAATTTCGACTAATCTGCCATGTAGTCATATAATCAATTTATGTGTTCATACTTAGTGGACTTGCAATTGTTGTGGCTAATGTTCATGGTTGTTCATAGGGTTTCTCATGATTTATTACGATTTCTTCTGCCATTTACTTGTTCTACACATTTAATTTTAGGGTTTCTAAGGTTTGATTATGTTAGTGGAGTATTTATTCGATCTGTCATAAAAAACCTGATTATGTAGTACTTAATAATTCATAGGAGTATTCTGATGACATGGACAACAACAAGGTGCGCAGGGACCGGAAAAGCCGCTATGTTCTCAAGCGGCTGAAGGGTTGTGAAATTCGTTTCTGCATGCGCGCGGGGAGCTATTTTGCCCATTATGTGGCAAATTTCTCTAGAAGGACATCCACAGCCTGATCCAACATGCGATGGGTGTAGGCCTAAGTACATAGGGGGAAACACCGCCCTGCAACCAAGGCCAAGTACGCATCATATGGCCTCTTCCTCTAGAATTACGTCTTGCCTAGCTTGCTCCACGTCAACGCCCCTGCTGCTGGCCCTCATGCTCCTGGTCATGTTTAAAGTTCATATGTGTAATCTTAATCCCTTTGGAAGTTCAGCATTAAACTCTACTAGTACAACCGTGGTGGTCTTGTGATGTAGTACTCTTTTGATGCATTTGTGATGTAGTAGTACTTTTTTTTTGAAATGATATAGTACTATCTAAGAAAAGTACTCCCTCCGATTCACATTCATTTCACATCAAGAAATATGGATCAGAGCGAGGGAGTAAATTAAACATGGCATCTCGTGCATGAAGCTTGACATATCGATCAGGTTGGCTAGAATAGCAATACAATGTTGCTCATTAGGCAAATGCATGCCATGTACGATAGTATACATCCAGTAAAGAAGTCTATACTGACATAAAAAACTACTTTGGGGATGAGAGTCAATTGGGGCATCTACAATATAGAAAATCTTGCTCGTAGATGATTTTGGCTAAGAGGGTTTTACTCACATTACACGTGCCACTTTCCTTGTCTGCAAAACAAGTTCCAATAAAGGGAGAGGAAAGAAGAGGGTATTGTGGGCGAGATTGAACACCTTTTTTATGTGTTAAGCTGAGGCCTCGTTTAGATGAGGATTTCGACTTATGCCTAACAGCTCAACACATCCACAAATAACTCTGCTTGCGCACACCACCGTTCATTAAAAATAACAATATTAGCTCGCAAGATTAAGAACAAAGTGAATTTAAGTAACTTGGTAAGCTTTTCAAGCAATATATTCAGAGAAAGAGCACACATGTTCGGCTCAAAATAATCATAAGAGAAGAACAATAAATCTAAGACACCACATGGATTCATACCTTGAGTCGACGCTGGCTCGTAGAAGGGCGGACGCGCCTCGAGGATGCCGGGGACGTCTCCACCTCGGTCTCACATGTGACTGCTTATCGGCGGGTGGTGCGCCGCGCCATGTAGAAGATCTATCAAGAGATGAGAGCCCGATGACGCTACCGACGCCTCAACCTTGATAGCACCGACTTGTTGCTCCGCACCGAGATGCGCCACGTGCAAGATTTAGCGGATGCACTAATTTTAGAGATATGTCATGATCATTGTAACAAATTTCAACGTGATGATGATTTGATCTTGTACTCGGCCTTGAACATAAGAACTAGTACAATCTCACCTTTTTTTTATCATTATCCTTTGCGAGATTTAGCGGTTGCGCCAAATTCAGAGAAATATCATGATCATGGTAACACAATTTTCAATATAATGATGATTTGATGTTGCACTCGACCTTGAACATAAGTACTAGTACGGTCTCACAAATTTGTATCATTATACTTTGCAAGTTTTAGTGGATGCGCCCATTTTCAGAGGTAGATCATGATCATGGTAAGTTGGTAACAAATTTTCAACGTGATGATGATTTGATTTTGCACTCGGCCTTGAACAGAGGTACTAGTACGGTCTCACAATTTTTTATCATTATACTTGGACGGTGGCCAAATTCAAAATCTCATAGCGGCAAAACTTCCCGCCCACAAAATACAAAAATTTCACACGCTTCCAAATTCCCATTCTACCCCTGTGGAGATGGCAGCAAAGTCGGTTGGTGGGGGGGTCTGCCCGTCATTTTTTGGATCACCACCTCCCTAGCCCGGAAACCCTCCCAAAAAAATTCATTTCCCTCAGACCACCCACCGGAACTTCCCAAGTCCCTCTCTCCCACCTCCACGACCACCGCACCGGAACATCCCCGCCGGACTTCCCTGGCCTACCCGAGGCCTCGCGATCCTCGTCATCCGGCTGCCTGCCGGAGCCGCTTCATCGACGCCGTCATCAACCGGACCGGATCATCCCCGCCGAACCTCAAAACCATATGCTCATCCAGCAGTCTACCGCAGTCGCTTCAGCTGCGGTATCGTCCACCCCGCCGGAGCCGCTTCGCCGGATCCGTCGTCCACCGCATCGGATCTTGCTCACCGACACGCTGTGTGCATGAACCGGATCTGCTTCACCGGCGCAGTGCATGATCTAAACTCTTCTACTGTCGCTTTTCTATTGCTTGCCTGCAAGTTCTTGTTTAATCTTGGGGGAACCTGTTTGTGCTAACGACGCGCCATTACGTTTTTGCAGATGAGATGAGTAACCATGAAGTGTAATGGCCGTCTCTCCAACCCCAAGTAGCACATGTAGCGTACTTCATCACCGGATCTATCAACCCCAGGAAGATCTGCTGTGACTCCCACAGAGTGCTTCTCCTAATGTAAGTCCCTTGTTTTAGCGCCATGTTCTGGGTTCAGATTCTTGTTTGTCTGAAGCTCTTTTAGTTCATTCCTAGCTATGACCGTAACACGTTGCTATTTTCTACTTCATTGCTAACTTTAAGCGATTGAACATTTTGGTTTGCATTCCCTGCTCTGTAGATGTAGCCATCATAACTTCTATCTTGCTCAGTCGTTGTTACAAAAATTATAGGTATTATAGTAACATCCTGCTATTATTTAGTTCATGGCCAATTTTAAGTAATTGCACATGTTGGTTCGCATTCCCTGCTCTATAGCTTTTGGCATCGTAACTTCTATATTTGGTTTACATTCCCTGCTCTGTAGATCTAGCCATCATAACTTTATCTTGCTCAGTCGTTGTTACAAAAATTATGGCCTGCTACTATGTTGTTTGTGCCAATTTTTTACTCCATGAACATGTTGGCTTGCATTCCCTGTACTACAGGTGATGCCATTGTTTTGTATCTAGTTCATTGTAAGCTAACAAAGTAAGGACTTAGTTTGGCATGCTATCACTCTGCTATCTAGCCTGTAGTACAAATAAACTTGTCATACTACTAGATAATAATTTTGCGTGCCATCTTGTTCTTCAAAAGCTGCATTATTGACTTGTTTCTCTGACTTGGCATGACACTCACATATGGAAAGCTGAACATATTGGTTTGCATTCCCTCTTATACAAGTTCACAGGTGATCCCACTATATTCTGTATCTGGTCCATCCTAAGCTCCAGCATCAACTATCCTCTATGTGTTGCTCATTACAAGTTTATATCCCGAAACATCTTGATTTGCATCCCCTTCACTATAAGTTCAGGAGTATTATTTAGTTCACGGCCAAAATGAAGTAATTGCACTTGGCACATGTTGGTTCACATTCCCTCCTCTTTAGCTTTTGCCATCGTAACTTCTATTTTTTGGTTTACATTCCCTGCTCTGTAGATGTAGCCATCATAACTTCATCTTGCTCAGTCGTTGTTACAAAATTTATAGCCTGCTACTCTGTTGTTCATGCCAATTTTGTACTCCCTGAACATGTTGGTTTGCATGGGACTCGACAGTAGTAAGTCTGCTGTTTCATTCTAACATGCTCTGTTATATTGGCTGTTGGTATGCGGCATGCACTCTTTGTTTGCTTATTGTGCGCATTACAATGATCTTGTTATAACGACGAAATGATGAGTTCCAAATTCTTTGGCAAACAATATTGTAGTGTCTTTGCCTTTCCATTGTTGTTGTCTTAACTTGTAATGTCTTTGTTTCAGATATAGGTGCTGCATGGACAACTTAAAAGATTGCCGGATCGCTTCATTGTATTGCTAGGTTTAATTACCATTCAATTTCTCTGGGTTCTGTAATATTTTTTTCAATGCCTTGCAGCTGATGTAATATTTAGTTAGTTTTTATAGTTCTTTCGCGCATTTTTTCTTTGGTGCTTGTGGTAAGTGAGGCTATCCGACAGAAATCAATGCTGCGTAAATATTCTCAGTATCTAAATCACGAATTCCCATCCCTTAAACGGCCCAATTAAGCGAAATCACATATGTGCCTGCCCGCAAAATCCTAAAGCGCATATTATGCCGGCATATAAACAGCAACTAAATGGGCTGGCCCACTTACTTTTTGGGCCAGCCCATTTGATTTACTATGGACCCCACACACTAATTGGGCCGGCCCACTTGCTTTAAGGTGGACCCCACCAACTACTGGCCGCCCACTAATTAGTTGGGCCACCCATTTGCTTTTTTGGAGGACCCCACATAAAAAATGGGCCCCTTTAAGAGGAAAGTGGGACCCACCTGTGTTTTTGGCCCGACCCACTATCTTGTTGGGCCACCACTTGCTATATGGTGGACCCCACATACTAGTTGGGCCCTTTAACATGAAAGTGGGGCCCACCTGTGCTTATTGGACCGGCCCACTATCTTGTTGGGCGGCCCATTCTATGGTGGTCCCACATGGTAAATGGGCCCCTTTAAGTGGAAGGTGGGACCCACTGTGTTTTTGGCCCGCCCACTATTTTGTTGGGCCGGCCCATTTTGTATGGTGGACCCCACATACCAAATGGGCCGCCCATTAACGGAATGTGGGACCCACCTGTGTTTTTGGCCCGACCCACTATCTTGGTGGGCCACCCACGGCGGTGGGCCCCACATACTAAATGGGCCGCCCCTTTAACAGAAAGTGGGGCCCACTCGTGTTTTTGGCCCGGCCATTTTGGTGGGCGCCCACTTGCTATATGGTGGACCCCACAAACTAAATGGGCCGATCCTTTAACTGGAAAGTCCCACCGTGTTTTTGGCCCGCCCACTAGCTTGTTGGGCCTACCACTTGCTATATGGTGGACCCCACACTAAATGGGCCGCCTTTTAACGGAAAGTGGGACCCACTGTGTTTTGGCCCGCCACTTGCTTCTTGGGCCTATTTATGAAGGTGGACCCCACATGTTAAATGGGCCGGCCCATTTAAGTTTTGACCAGTCAACCTTAGAGGTTAGGCCCGGCCCACTTAACTAATGGACCAGCCCAGTGATAGTTGACCGGTCAAACTATGTCATCGGCCCGGCCCGCTTAAGACGTGGCGGCCTCGTGTGGGCCTACCATCTACCACGGGGTTTCTGTTGCAACGCCGTTAATCATTAACGGCGTCGCCACGTGTCAGTTTGCATGACGTCAGCAGCAACGGGCTCCCGGAAACACTTCCGCAACGGTCCGATTTTCCGTGGCGGAAGGGCGCCCAAGCGCGACGGACCGAAAAAATCGTCGTTGGACTTTGCCTGACGCAGTTTCGACAACGGAACCCATATCGTCGGGTTAGGCCCATAGGCGACGAAAAATGCCCCTTAGTTGACGATTTTGGGACGTTGTCTATCAGAACTTTTCTTGTAGTGGTAATGCTCAAATAAATCTCATAGTAATCATCTTGTCATGTATGGTCTTTATTCTGTTAATTTCCTAGTTGCAATTTGTTTACCCAACATGTTATTTATCTTTATGGAGAGACAACTCTAGTGAACTGTGTACCCCGGTCCTTTCTTTTACACTGATAAAATTATCTACTGCAAATACATGTTCTGTTTCCTTACTGCAAGCACCGTTTTCTTTATTTCACTACAAACAAACATCTCTTTCCACACTATACGTCCAATCCTTTGTTTTCAGCAAAACTAGTGAATTGACAACCTCACTGTAAGTTGGGGCAAAGTAGTTTGGTTGTGTTGTGTGCAGGTTCCACGTTGTTGCTGACACGGTAGTGCGCCATTCCAAAGTCGCCAAAGAACAACCTTCGTAAGTGATTTCTTTCTCCTCGGTCGATTGAACCTTGGTTTCTTTCTGAGGTAAAACTTGCTGATGTGCTCATCATACCTTCCTCTTGGGGTTTCCCAACTGCATTACCCTGCACAATATCAAAGCCCTGCAGGAGATCTCCACCACCACCGTCACCACGCTGTCGTGCTGCAGGGATTCCGAGGAGGATCTACTACTTCCGCTGCCCGCTGGAACGGGGAGAAGGACGTCTTCATCAACACCGTACGTGTGACCGAGTGCAGAGGTGCTGCCCGATTGCGGCATCAACAGGATCTTCTACTCGCTCATGAGAGCGCGGCAAATTATCGACTACATCATCCACGAGATCCATCTCGTTAAACGCTTAGCGATCTTCGAGGGTATGTTAATCCCATCTCGTTGCTACCATCTAGTAGATTAGATCTTGGTTGTTTGTTCGTTCTTACGGTAGGAATTTTTTTGTTTTCTATGCAGCGAACCCTACACCAACAATCTTTCTATCCGTGGTACGCCCACACAAAATTATAGGATGCTTGCTATAATTGTCTCTCCATTTTGTATATGTACAAAGGCAAGAGGCATATTGCCAAAAGAAAGCGCGAGAGGACCAACTACATGTGCGGGAAAATTCCGGTCGTGAACCTTCGCGCTGCCGCCGTTCGCCATCGCGTCGCCTCCGCATGCCTTGAGGTCCCACGCCACGACCCTCCTTTCCCCACCGGAGCGAGCCGCGCCGTTGCCGAATCAAGCTCGCTAAGCTCCGCCGCCGTCGCAAACTCGTCGGTCGATTCGGTGTTAGATGTTGTCGCCGCGCGGGAAGAGCTCGACACGGCCACCAGGTGCTCCTAGCCGTCCTTTGCCGTCTGTCCGCGCCGCTCGCCTCCGCGCTCGTCGACCCTAAGCTCTGCCCGATGCCTATCGATTTTGGCCGACAACGCTCGATTCAGGCTGGCCGTGCTTGATTCCAGCCAGCTCTAGGGCTGGCGGCATCATATATTTGGTCCCCATGGCCGCACGTACTCCTCCCTGTCCCGCCCGTGCTTCATCGGCCCACACCGCCGGCCAACCGAGGTCGCCCCGCCCACATCGCCCTTCGATTCGATCGGCATGGGCAAGCGGCGTGGGCTGGCAACGGCGACGACATGGGTTGGCGATTGCGGCGCATGGGCGGTCGACGGGTATGCGTGGCTGGTATCCGGGTGACGGGCTTGGGCATTGGTTGGTTGTGTGATGGTGGAGGAAGAGAAAAAGTAGGAAAAGGTGTAATCCATATGGGTCCCATGTGTCCATGGCCAGTTTTGGATTGCTATAACAATGCTAGCAAACCACATTTTGGCTAGGATTGCTATACCTTCTCGCTTTCTTTTTTATACTAAAATTTTGGATTGCTATGTTTGAGATGTGGGAGTGGTTTTTTGGAACATGGGTTGATATGCTGCCTTTATTTTGAATTTTAGAAAAATTGGAACGAAAAATTCGCACGTACATCTTCACGGACTCACAAAGTCATTTCATAAAAAATCAACTTATCATGTAATGTGTAAAAAAGACAAATTTTAGTGCGAAAAATAATGCTTTTCACAAGACAAATTTTCTCTTTTTTTACATAGACAACAAAAATATTGGTTTTTGTGAAATTTGATGAACACACGTATATTATGGAGATGTACATGTAGAATTTATTGTCAATTTTTTTCGACACTACGAAATATGATTTTTTAGTAGAGGGAGCATACCCACCTGGAGCCGAATTGAATTTCCGTGCTTGAGATGCTCTAAGTAGTTTTGAGTTTAACCTAGTTCAGGTGAAAAAAAAAGGAAAACGATTGCTTTCCCCGGGGATGAGAACGCGTCCGTCCTCCGCCTCCCGAGCGCGCGCGTGTCCCTTTTCCGTGACAAAACAGAAGCGGCCCCACCACAACTTCGTCCCCATCTTCTCTCGTTTCTCCATGATTCCCAACGCCTGACCTCCTGAAAATGCCGCCGGCGCGCCTGTGGGATTCCGCCGTCGCCACACCGTCCATCCCCCTCCGCAACGCTGCCACCCCGCCCGTGTGATTCCGCCACCACGCCGTTCCTCCTCCGCAACGGCGCCGCTGCGCCCTATTGGATTCCTAGCTCGCACCGCCATCTTCCAGCCACGGGCCGCCGGACAGCCAAGAACGAGCCGCCAGCCGACCAGCCACGCCCGTCGGGAGCCAACACCTCCTTCTGTTTCCCCTGCCTTGCGCGCGGATGACGGAAACCGGGCGAGATCCCTCTCCCATGCGCGTGAGACGAAGACCATGGCGGAGGCGCTCACGCGTGAAGAGGTGGTGGTTCTGTGGCGAAGGCGCCGTCGCGCGGCGCGACCGCGCCGAGGAGGAAGAGCTTCTCCTCGATTTTGGGGAAGATTTTCAAGGTGGGTCTCGTCCTCACTTTCTACCATGTGCAACGGCGGGTGCGAGGTGCGGCCAGGCTACTGCGACGGTGGGTGCAGCCAACGGCGCTTCAAGCGGTGATGCTTGATACGTCTCCAACGTACCTATAATTTCTGATGTTCCATGCTAGTTTTATGACAATACCTACATGTTTTGTTCACACTTTATATCGTTTTTATGGAACTAACCTATTAACAAGATGCCATAGTGCCAGTTCTGTTTTCTCTGTTTTGGTTCCAGAAAGGCTGTTCGGGCAATATTCTCGAAATTCGACGAAACAAAGACCAAACACCTTATTTCCCCTTCCAGAACACCGAAGGAGAGCCGGAGGGGGGCAAGGGGGACCCACACCATAGGGGGCGCGGGTCCCACCGGCCGCGCCGCCACGTGGTGAGGGAGCCCTGGCGCCCTTCCGACTCCGCCTCTTCGCCTATTTAACCCCTCGTGACCTAAAAACACGATACCCATTGACGAAACTCCAGAAAGACTCCAGGGGCACCGCCGCCATCGCGAAACTCCACCCGGGGATAGAAGTCTCTGTTCGGCACGCCGCCGGACGGGAATTGCCCCCGGAGTCATCTCCATCAACACCACCGCCATCTTCATCGCCATCGCTGTCTCCCATGATGAGGACGGAGTAGTTCTCCCAGGGTGAGGGCTCTACCGGTAGCTATGTGGTTAATCTCTCTCTCATGTACCTCAATACAATGATCTCATGAATTGCCTTGCATGATGGAGATCCATATGATGAGCTTTGTATCACTATTAATCTATGTGCTACTCTAGTTATGTTATTAAAGTAGTATATTCCTCCTTCATGATGTAACGGTGACAGTGTGTGCATCATGTAGTACTTGGTGTAGGTTATGATTGTAATCTCTTGTAGATTATGGAGTTGATTATTACTACGATAGTATTGATGTGATCTATTCCCCTTTCATAGTGTAATGGTGACAGTGTGTATGCTATGTTAGTACTCGGTCTAAATTGCAAAGATCTATTATGATCTAAAGGTTACTTAAATATGAATGCCGAATGTTGTGGCACTTGTTAACTCCGGCTTGAGGGAGCTCTTGTAGCCCTACACAATGAATGGTGTTTGTCATCCAACAAAAGAGTGTATGTAGCACAAGTGAGGAGAAGTTATTTATTTATTATGTGATCAATATTGAGAGTGTCCACTAGTGAAAGTATGATCCCTAGGCCTTGTTTCCAAATACTGCAAACATCGCTTGTTTACTGTTTTACTGCATCTTTACTTCCTGCAATATTACCACCATCTATACCACCTGTGTTTTACTATCTCTTCGCCGAACTAGTGCGCCTATACATCGACAAGTGTATTAGGTGTGTTGGGGACACAAGAGACTTCTTGTATCTTAATTGCAGGGTTGCTTGAGAGGACTATCTTTGACCTCTACCTCCCTGAGTTCGATAAACCTTGGGTGATTCACTTAAGGGAAACTTGTTGCTGTTCTACAAACCTCTGCTCTTGGAGGCCCAACACTGTCTACAAGAATAGAAGCACACGTAGACATCAATGCTGCCGGTGGTGAGCGTCGCTGCTACAAGCGGCCGGCGCCGGTGCTACAATCGCCCCACCGCTCTTACAAGCGACCGCCGACGCTGCTACAGTCGTCGTCGGCGCCCGGCCGCTACATTTGTCCGGCCGAGATGCTAAAATGGTCGACGCCCGCACAATCTCCCGCCGCCCGCAACAAGCCGCCGGCGCGGCTGCTACAATCATCAGGCCGACTGCTAAAATCATTCGGCGCCCGCTACAACCGCCCGGCCGAGCTACAATGGTCCTGGCGTTGCTACAAGTTGTGGGCCGCGGTGCTACAATCGCCGGCCGGCTACAATCGCGTGGCCGCTCTGCTACAAGCCGCCGTCGACACTGCTACAATCGTCCGACCGCGCTGCTACAATTGCTCCACGGCGTTGCTACAAGCGGCGAGGAGACAATAAACACCAAGCTCCGGTGTTGTAAAGCTTGCTCGTAACGGAAAGCGTCGATGCTACAAGGGTCGGGCGGCGGAGCTGCCACAGCCGGCCACCGGCTGCTGCAAGGGCTGAGCGGAGCTGCTGCGACTGCCAGCCACCAGCGCTACTGCGATCGCGGTCTGTTGTGGTTGGACGTCCGTGCCACAAGCGGTTCTCTTGTTTTGCTACATTAGTATATTTTTGATACAACTTCTCTACGATTTTGCTGCAATTGTATAATATGTTTGCTACGTTGTCTCCGGTGATGTCTCCGGCGATTTTCATTTTTGCTACATTAGCACATTTATTTTGCTACGTGGTCTCCGGCGAGGTATCCGGCGAAGCCCAGCCTTTTTATTTTCTTTTTCTAAACGAACCGTTTTTTTGCTTCAGTCATTTGCTGCCGGGGGTGATTTTTTGCTGCCGAAGGTTTTTTTTTTGCTGATGCAAATCTAACGTTAAAATGGTTGATCCGATACTTGAGACGGTGGAATCAGATCCCGGGGACGCCGCAGTTTCAAAAAAAAAAACATGCGAGAAAACAATCACGCCCGTAGGGCTCGCACCCGAAAAATCTTTCCCGCCATAGGCCTCCTCTGTTCCCGCCACTTTCTCGCTCCATCCCCAATTCCATCCGACGACGCCCCACCGTCTGCATCTTTCCGCCTAAACCCAAATCTCCGCCCGGCTGACGCGCCTCCGCTCCCTGACGACCGAACCCACCGAGCTTACCCACTCAAAGCGGCGATGGAGGAGGAGATCCGCACGGAGTTCGAGAGCAGCGGCTTCATCGTCGGCGGCGCCGGACCCGGCGACACCGCCCAGATCCTCTCGACGCGTATGCAAGCGCCTCTTCTTTCTCCACTTTTCATCTTCTCCAGTTAGTTGGCGCTGACCAAGTTGCTGATTCGCTTGGAGTTTGTTTCTGCAGTGCTGACCTACTGCATCAACTACAAGATGAGCCCCGCGGATCTGGTCTCTAACTGGGAGGTTTACTACCTCAACAGGTCAGTCCTTATCCGAGAAACCGCACAATTTTGTAGTTCTTCCACCTAGACCTGTCTAAATGTAGCAGAGAGGCTTCAACTCTGAGGGGAAGAGACCAATTTTGTTGAATAGATGCTTAAAACTGGACTGTGATTGTTAGGGAATACTTTTGCATGCGATTTAATAAATTACTGAAATAGATTAGTCAGTGCAATCAAATTGGTAGGAAATGCCCCAACAGTCCTTAGACCAGAGGAGAATGGCTAATTTCTGTCCCGTATTCCTGGTCATATCCAAGACTCTTTTTGAGTGGTAATTTTGAATGTATGCAGTCCAAGAAGAGAAGGTGACTTCAGTTTATGCCAAAATAAAGTTAGGGTCATACTCTTGTCATCTTGTGACTTCAAGATTGAAGCCTGCTTTTGTCAAACAGTAGGCATCATTAAGTGGGAACTAAGAATAACACATACATGACTTGTAGCTCTATGCAGTTTAGAACCCAGCTATAATCTATTAAAACAAACGGTAGCTTCTTTCACAGCTGAAATTAAGCCAATCTTGGCGACCACAAGAGTAAATACATATATGTTTTTAATGTTTTTGGTAGATTATTTGATTCTGTACACCACTTATCCTCATTTGTGACTTTGTGTAGATGTAACTTTGTTCCGTTAGATTCTTTGAAGAACCATCATGACATGCCTGTTCTTACAGTGCATTTTTTATTGAACTAGTAATAATGGTTTAGAGAATCCTGAATTTATCTATACGTGCAAACGTGGCATACTTTGCAGATCTTATGAAAATTTAAAGCAGTATCAGTTAAGGTGACCGCTTTCCAGGAACCTTTTTCTTGTCACCGCGTTTCACTGTTTTTCATTAGCTGTAGCTGAAACTACATCTATATTTGTATATAAATGGGCAAGAGCTACCATTAAGCTTTGCTGGATTTATTGTTGAGGTGTTAAATCTTATCTATATTTAGGTAGTGAAAATGGCTGAAATCTTGTGGCTCGCGTTGAGTACTGACCTGATGCACTAAAACTCTGTCCGAAATTCATGATACAAGTCCTGTATGATTAGATTCTCCGAGCTCTTTATCTGAGAAACCATACTTGTTACAAATTACAGCTATGTGAAGAAACTCTTTTTTTATGTTATTTATCATGTTGATACATCTTAAGGAAACTTAAGCAAATGATTTATGCAGGCAATTGGATGGGTTGAAGCTTGAAAGCTCATACTTGGATGGTTTCTCATCACACCTTCAGAATGAAGTAAAAGAAAAACTTATAAAAGAAGAAACAGAGCTTCACATTTACTCCAGTAACGATATTGACATGTTAGTTCCAAATCCCAGCTTTGTTGTTGTGCATTTGGTCTACTTCACTTTTCACAGAAGTTTTTATTTTTTATTTTTAATGAAAAGCATAATGTAGAAATAACTGTTGCAGGCTCTTGAGCAGTACACACACAGACGACGAGGGATTCCCTGACACACCAAGTGATAAACAGGAAAAGCCACATGGACAGTCATCTAACTCTGAGCTAACTCCTCTGACAACCGAAAGGCTATCATCCTGCAGAGCGGCCAAAACAAATGGTGATCGTATTACTCCTTTTGCACAGCGAGTAAATAAATTTACTCAGTATTATGTCCTGAATCCTGACAATGTGGCTAGCGTGCCAAGTAAACATGAGACTGAAATGTCAGAAGATGAGTTGATTAGAAGAATTGAACCAAGTCAAAGATGTACCTTGCAAGTTCAACGCTCAAAGCCTGAACCAGGTTGCAGGTTCATGTATGACAGGACGGAAGATCGGGTAAGTGCAATACCTAATTGTCTGTTAGTTTTGTCCAGAATTGCTGGTTTCATTTTATTATGTTTCCAGTTTAATTACCTGGAGGATCGGATAAGACGGTCAGCAATCTTGTTTTCTGCAACTGGGCTTTGTAGAGAACCGGCAGATCCTACGCTTGCTTCCGAGGTTGCTGCATACCACCTGAATATTTTTTGAGTGAAATCATCATCATTCCTGTTCTTGGAAGTATATATAATTATTCTTGCTTTTCAGGAGAATATGTTCGCAGTTGGGATGGTAATTTGTGACGGTGAAGGTCGTTTGAATGAAAAATCTATCTTGTTACAGGGCAGGTAAGTGTGCTTCTTGGCCTTGTTCATGTGAAAGCATTTTTGGTCAACATTCAGGAAATTTTTAATGATAACTAAAGATGATCTTTTTTCTAGTGTTGAGCACTCCAGGGGACAGCGTGTGCGCCTTGATTTAAAGGATATAAACCAGTTTTCTTTGTTTCCCGGGCAGGTGACCACATCTTGTTCTTGTGCCATATGCATTATGTAGTGCAATAAATTAACACAAAGTTGAATAACAGGTTTTGGGCATTGAAGGCCATAATCCTAGTGGACATTGTTTTGTCGTATCAAAGTTGATTGATTCCATACCAGTTTCTTTGGACGATCAACTGCCTTGTGCTAAGAAACAAGCTGTTGACAATCAATACCATCAAAATTCTAATACTCTACCAAGGGTGTTGTCATCGGTTAGTTCTTACCCAATTATTGGAGAAACATTGGAGTGCAATACGTGTTTTATTGATAACTTATGCTATTACTACTTATGTAGCATAGTTCTGATTGTAAAAGGTGGGGTTTAACACCTGAATATTCATTCTATCATTGAAAAATATATCAAAGATTCAAATTGTTTTTTCTTTTCCTTGGGTTAATTGAGTTTGATCATGTTTCACTTCACATTTTTGTAAATGGCGAATCGAATTGTAGGCTGGTGGAATTTGTCCTAGGAACTAATGAACTAAGCTACATAAAATATGTACCTGAACCATGGAAAATTGATTGCCTAATAGTGTTAACATATTTTTTTTTCGAGAAAACGCAAAAGACTTTTGCGTTTCATTGCATTGAAAAGATAGGTAGTTTTACAGGCCTCCTAGGAGGAAGAGAACCAAAAAACGAAAGATACATCAGTGCACGTCCCAGGTTGTTGGCAGCACTACCCTAAGACCCTTAGCCCCCGCCTTAGCCCACTGAGCCGCCTCCTCCATGATGTCGTCCACCAATCCAAAGTCACTTAACTATATGTTCATAACATAAGTGTGCTTACTGCCAGGAGTGTTAGGCAAAACATTATTTACTGTAAAATTTTCTGTGATCAGGATGGAGTTGATTTTTGCAGTTAGTTTCTCATGTTTGAATTCTTGATGTTTCTTGCAGGTCATTGCAGCAGGTCCCTATACAACAACTGATAATCTTATGTTTGAACCATTGCAAGAACTGCTCTCATATGCCTGTCGTAAGCAGCCTCAGCTGCTTGTACTGGTGAGGCGTTTGAATCCTGATCAGTAAATTTTGTGTGTATATTTAATATGTTCGCTGCTACTCATACCAATTATGTTTTTTTCTGTTTTGTAGATGGGACCCTTTATCGACTCTGATCATCCTGACATAAAAAAGGGAACTGCTGACCAGAGTTTTCACGATATTTTCCATTTTGAAATTCTGAGGAAGGTAGGTGTAGCGATGACTTTGTGCCTGCAGGTTGTCAAATACATAGCTAAGTACTACTTGTTTGTTTCTTATCTTTGTACAGCTTCAAGATTTTACCCAGTATTTGGGGCACAGTGTTCGTGTAATCCTTATTCCATCTGTGCGTGATGCTCACCATGATACCATTTTTCCCCAGGTGGGTATTTGGCTCATTCAGATTGCAGTCTATTTTGGCAATTACAACCAAGTTGCTGTCACTATGTATCAAAAGGACTATAGTTTTTATAAACACAAAGCCATGACTGTCCTATATTTAAGCATTGTCTAAGCTATGTTCTGTTAGCATTTGTGTAAGTGAATTAATTTAATGTTATCACAGCATCCATCTATATTCACTAATGGTACATCTTTTCTTTTGCTCTTTCGTTTTTCTTGTGAAGAACTCTAACCATATATATGTGTGTGTGTGTGTACTATTTATGTGTGCAGCCTGCATTTGACATGAATTTGCCAGAAGATATCACACATCAGGTAATAAATTACTCTGATGGACTATATATTTCTTTACTAATTATTTTATACTTATTTTCCTTTGTTCTGTTTGCATCCATTATGCAGATTACTTGTCTGGCAAATCCAAGTCTATTCAGCTCTAATGAGGTATCCCGCCTAAAAAGATGCAAAGAACTATGTGATGGATGTGTGTACTGTTTAGTGTTAGGGCATCTCGAGTGGCCTGACGCATTGCGGTCACAAAAATGACCCCGCCTGTCCGTTTGCGTCGGGCCGCGGACGTGGAAATGGTCTTCGGGTCATGATTGTCTGTTTGCGTCTGTGGGTGGCCCCGAGCGGCCCGATGCATTTTGTCCGGCGAGGCCAGTTTGTGTTTTTTCCACCAAAAAAGTGCAATATATGAAACAAATTGGCCATACAAAACAGCGAAAATAAAGGTTCTAAATAATTTATTATTACATCCAAATAGAGAGTAGTTCATAATTAACAAATGAAAGTAGATGAGATTGACTACTCATCAATCTCTTTATGCCCAGCCACCCTTGTCAATCAAATCCTTCTTGAGGCGTTTGGAAATGTTGCTGTCAGAGACCAGGTTTGTGCCCTAGGGTTTGGCTCAACCAACTCTTTGTGAAAGTCCCATCCGTGTTCATTGCGGCCATCAGGACGCTCCGTCTCGACGATCATGTTGTGCATGATCACACAACAGGTCATCACCTCATGCATGGTCTTAAGAGACCATGTTCTAGCTGGGTGACGAACAATAGTCCACCGAGCTTGGAGCACACCAAATGCCCGCTCCACATCTTTCTTGCAAGCCTCTTGCATCTTGGCAAACCTCTTTTCTTTCTCTGTTTGAGGATTATGGACCAGTCAGGATAAATGCCATCAGCACGATAATATAGCTTTTCATGTGTTGCCATTGGTCTCATAGCTCACCATAGGAGCAGTTGAACGCACCGGAGAGAAAAGTTCGTTAGGATCGTACCGAGCAATCTACATGTCCTGGGCATCGAGGCTGGTAGGCGCTCCATGCAGATGCGTGGCCAACAAGGACGCGAGCGATGTGGGCAGGTCCTCTCCACTACCCTAGCGCCGAGCCTAGACTGAGGAGGAGGCGAGGCACAAAGAGACCTGGTTGACTATGGCGGTGGTGCGGTAGCGGTGGGGTGGCGGCATCACCCTAGGGCTGCAAAGAAGGGGAGAGGGACGCGAGCGAATGCTGTTCGATTTCGCTGTCCTTGGCGTGCGGGGCAGGCTAGGAATATAAGGTCACGCAGCGTCCACGCAGACGCATTCGCGGCGCAAATTTGGGCCGCGTTTGCGCCCCGCGGACAGGCCAGACATTTTGCGTCAGGCCGCTGGGCTGGGACGCAGACCCATTTTTCGACCGCGCGGACGCAAACGGTTGCTTTGCGTCTGTTTGCGTCGGGCTGCCGGAGATGCCCTTACACAACACAGTTATGCAAACCACAGAACATATGAATCTGTACTAATATATATTAGTGACATATATACTTTTACTCAACTATTTCTATTATTCTGCTACAAAGTAATATCTTGATAATAACTTATTTTTACATGAAAATACTCTCCTTACTCAATAGTCTTAAGACACATGTAAATTGTCTACCTTAATGTTACATGGTCAAGAATAGTGCATCCAGTTTTTTCGAGATTCCTAGCCCTGTATGGTGCCACAGTATTCGAATCTCTTTCACTAGTATTTTGAGCAAAGCTAGTCTACCATCAAGTTTACTTTGGGACTTAACATAGGTGATGTGGTTCATGTATTATATCACTGATTTCAGTCTAGCGTTCTGTACAACTGTTTGTCTTTCATGTTCCAGATACAATTTGGCTGTTGTACAGTGGACATCTTGAAACAACTGAGTGGCGATGAAATCTCTCGCAAGCCACCTGGTGGAAAGGCTGCCGATAGGATTGGGAGACTTGCAACACATATACTGAAGCAACAAAGGCAATTTTGTAGATATTAAGCAAAATCACATTATTCAGGACCGTGATGCCTGTGGTTCCGAGTTCTTACACAATTTACCTTGTCACAGCTACTACCCTCTATATCCACCTGCTGCTGGTGTGCCCATGGATTTCTCACTTGCCAAGGAAGCATTGGAGATGCCATCAGCTCCTGATGTTCTTCTGCTTGCTTCTGATCTCGCTCCATTTGTGAAGGTAACTTTGATAAACACTGTATTATCTTCAAATTTCAAAATTGGCAGAGGTTATGATGTATACTAATGTTCATGTTGTATTTACTAGCTGATTCCCTTTACTTGGCCTAATGAAATGATACCAAGTACACTTTGTCATGCAGGTGCTTTCCTTGAATGAAGACATGGAACAAAAACAATTTGTTTGTGTGAACCCTGGGAGGCTAGCGAAAGGGATTGGTGGAGGCACGTTCGTGGAGCTTTACTACAACGAGGATACTGAGAAGACGAAAGCCTTCATTATGCGCATCTAAAAGGGCACCAATGACGTGATTTATCAGCTGATGAAATTTAAAGAAAGGCACTTTGTACCCCTGAAATGTCAAGTGAAGGAACATTGCTTCTGTGGTAAAGCTTAGGTCTCTGAGCAGGGAAAAATTGACTCATTTCTGATGTACTTTACTGTAACACTGCTGAACTTGGCGTGCTGTGGCAACATTTTCTTTGCCGTTCTGGAAAGAT
>JAUUTY010001777.1:0-20000 GCA_030979885.1 Lolium multiflorum
GACTAAACCAAGTACTAGCATAGCATGCACACTGTCACCTTCATGCATATGTAGGAGGAATAGATCACATCAATATTATCATAGCAATAGTTAACTTCGCAATCTACAAGAGATCATGATCATAGCATAAACCAAGTACTAACACGGTGCACGCACTGTCACCTTTGCACACATGTAGGAGGAATAAAACTACTTTAATAACACATCACTAGAGTAGCACATAGATAGTAGTGATACAAAACTCATATGAATCTCAATCATGTAAAGCAGCTCATGAGATCATTGTATTGAGGTACATAGGAGAGAGATGAACCACATAGCTACCGGTACAGCCCCGAGCCTCGATGGAGAACTACTCCCTCCTCATGGGAGCAGCAGCGGTGATGAAGATGGCGGTGGAGATGGCAGCGGTGTTGATGGAGAAGCCTTCCGGGGCACTTCCGCTCCGCGGGTGCCGGAACAGAGACTCTGTCCCCGGATCTTGGCTTCGCGATGACGGCGGCTCTGGAACTTTTCTCGTATCGTGGCTTTTTCGTAAGGGTTTCGATGCAGGGGCTTTATAGGCGAAGAGGCGGCGAGGAAGGTCGAAGAGGCGGCCAGGGGGTAGGCGGCGCGGGCCAACCCTAGCCGCGCCGGCCACCCTCCTGTGGGCCTGTGGCCCTCTGGTCCTTCCCGGGTGTTCTGGAAGCTTCGTGGAAAAATAGGAACCTTGGCGGTGATTTCGTCCAATTCCGAGAATATTTCGTTACTAGGATTTCTGAAACCAAAAACAGCAGGAACTGGCACTTCGGCATCTTGTTAATAGGTTAGTTCCAGAAAACGCATAAATACGACATATAATGTGCATAAAACATGTAGGTATCATCAATAAAGTGGCATGGAACATAAGAAATTATCGATACGTTGGAGACGTATCAGCCCCAAGACGGCGGCGCGGAGAGGGGCGACGGTGCGGTCATCGAACCTCGGCAGACAGTATTTTGTATATATATATGAGAAGAAGAATAAAGTCTGGTCGAATGAGGCAGCGCGACCGGCAGAGTACAACCGAAGGCTACTAGTGCTACCTTGGAGTATTGTAGTAATATAACATAATAAAAATAATGGCCTTGTTTAAACCACTCTTGTCAGTGTGGCATCGCGTCCAAATTTAATGCATTCTGTGGAAATCGGAATAATGCTGTAAAAACTCTCATACTAGTGTGGTATATAGCATGCACCGACACTTTTCAACAAAATGTCGTCTCCATTTCATAGGAGACTGCTTGCACACTGGGATACGATGCTGACATGACGAAGGGCGCAGAAGTATTTTGGAGTATTTCATTCGAGCAGATCGGGGCGACGGTGCGTCTTTGGAGGGAATACCGTGTGGTGTGTCTTTGGAGGGAATACCGTACGTACTTAGGAGTATTTCATTCGAGCAGACTGCTTGCACACTGGGATACGATGCTGACATGACGAAGGGCGCAGAAGTTTGCGAAAATGGTTGTACTACCATCCGACCATTAGTATAATCATTGCGCGATAGCTTACACGAGAAGGAAAAGAGCCGAACAGCTGTGGATAATAAAAGCATTTGGCTCTTCGAGGATCCTTCTTCTACTGCCTTCTCAAAGGAGTACTACTATTGTAATCTTTTTTGTTTTTCTGGGACCTTCGGGTCCCTTCCCCGTTGAAAAGTGAAGTGTTTCGAATACATTCATATGCCTATGTTTCTATTTTTACAAGCAAATAAATAACAAAGGATGACTCAATGCACAAGTTGATCTCATTTTGAAATTTTTTTAAACTTCTTCTATTGTATTCAAATTTGATTAGAAGGAGTCGATCGATTGTACATGCCAATCGTATAGCTTGGTGGGTGGATTGGCATTTGAAGTTTGGTCATTGTGTTCTTGTTTGTTACCACCCTCGCAAGGCACGTCCAAGTATTTCCTGTCAGAATTTATGGCATGTATGTAGTTAAATAACCTACATTATTTCAATTATGAGTTTAATTACTAGGCAAAAGCTTAAAAATCCATATATAGTTGCAGATTAAGATGAACAAATCCTTGAACCTATATCTACAAAATTGATGGCACTAACACATCCTACCAAGCGGAAAGCATGTCTACCCTACTGCTTCCAAAAGGTGGAATTATGACAATAATGTGCAACTGTTAAAATTTGGTAGCCCTCCTTCACAAATAACACACATCTAGCCATTTTTGTACAGTAATAAAAAAGGGAAATCATTCTTTCATGCATGCATATAATTGTTAGAATCTCTTGTTTGTGAAGTTGCTTAAAATACGATCTCTTCCAAACTTGAGGTCATATGATAACTAAAAAGTTTTGTATGGCGGGATTTTGCATCAAAGTACATGCGCACAATACTCACTTGTGGGCAGAAAGCCAAACAAACTCATATTACTAGGTTTGTATTAATTTGTTCTAGAAATTTCACCATCACACATGATTTTGTGCTTGCGTTAATTTTACTTTAAAAACTTCTTCCAAATTCAAATTTTCTTCAAACATGCCAACGGTACATGTCTACCAATTAATAATTAAGGGTACACCACACGTACTGCCTCGTAGGGTACATAAAAAATTACTATATTTTATGGCATGTACTAATTTCACATAATCTACAACTCAATGTTGAGTTTAATGATCAGCCCAGAACTAGAAAACAAATATACATATAGTTGCAAATTAACCTAGAAAAGCTCTAGTATCCTTTAAAACCCTAGAAAATGGCCATGCATGCATGCATCCTACCCATAATAATTAATTAAGGTCTCGATCTCTATACTGCTCACGAAGTTTGGAATTCTGGCAAATATGCAACTTGTTTCATTAATTTACCATGGCGAGATAGATGCATGCACATCGATCTCTTAAAAAATATAAGTTTGTAAAGGATTTGGCATCCATATATGCTCACCGGATATATAGATAAGGCCAAGCAAACACATCGAATATTTGTGAAGAAATGTTTTTGCTAGAACCTTCAAATTTTTAGATTTACATCACACACAAAGAACACACCTTTAATTTCGCCAGGTTTGTGCACTAATAAAGTACTCCTACAGTACTAGAAATTGGATTGTTCTACTCCGGAGTGATATGCTCACCGGAGTATTTTTGGATCTTAGCTGGAGCGGCGTTTGGCGGTTGCACGAAGCCGTGCTGGATGTTAAGCCTGTCGAGGCACGCCTGGTGGAAAGCGTGCGCCACCTTAGCCTCATCGGCGCGCCGCTGCAATGCTGCGTCCCTGGGATTTGCAGCCGCCGCATTCTTAGCCTGCACGAAAGCTTGCAGAGCATCCCGGCATCTATAGAGTGCCGGGAACATCACGTTATATACGAGCTCCTTGGCGGTGTTGCTCCTGCAAAGGGCGTCGCCGTGATGCGCTTCGAAAGAACGGCCTGGCTCCACGGCCGGCACCGCCTGAAGTGCGGTCGGATTAGGCGGCTGGCCACGGGAGCTCCCTGCCTCCGCATCGTTCGCGCCGGCCGGGAAGGGGATCTCACCTGCTGGCAAAGAAAACCATGCGGCATGCGCGGGCGGAAAAGCCGGCCAGGGCCGAGCGGGCGTCGCATGCGGGGTTGCGTGGGAGATCCCTGCCTCTGCATCCATCGGCCCGCACGGGAAGCGGCTGGCGAGGGGCTCCACGGCCAGCGCCGCCGCCGCGGGCTGAACAACCGGCCAGTGCAGAGCGGGCGGGTTATGCCTTGGTGCGCGATGGACGAAGCGAAGGCGGCGCTGATGCTCCGCTTCCTCGTCGGTGGTAGGACTACGCGCGCGGCGACCAGAGCCAAGTCGGAAGGCCATAGCTATGTCGATTGGTCACTTAAGCTGGAGAGGTTCTCTTACCATTTCGGAGAAGCGGAGTAAGAGGAAGTTGTTGCTTATACGGGTTCACTGCCACGTTGGGTTAAGAGGGGCAAAGTTGGTCAATGCCTAGGAAGTTGGAATCGTTTTGGCCCCAATTTTTTAATTACCTTGCGGTTCATCTCTCGGTCTCTCCCACCTCTTCACTATCCCTCCCCTTGCCTCCTTTCATGCTTCATCGTAGTGCATCTTGTTTTTCTAGCACCTTCACAAAAATCATACACATTTGGCCGATTCTGTCATTGTGTGCACTAATAAAGTAAAAAAAATCCATTATATGTGAATAAACGTTTAATACACTAGCTCGCAAAGATGTTTCTCAAGGCGATATGCACAATGCCTGCCAAAAATGGGTCATGATAACTAAATTTCGTGTTAATTTTTGCATGACATGTACTCACTTGTGTATGAAGCCAAGCAAACTCATAATCTATACCAAAAAAATGTGAAAGAGTTCTTTTTAGTATCCTTCATACATGGGGTTCCTATTTTTACTTTCTATTTTTACTAGTTACAAGTACTCATGCATGAAAACTTTTGAAAATATGTGCATTTTGGGCTGTGTGGAGACATGGTACAATAATATATTCAAGTTGATATACAAAGTCTAGACATATTCAAACTAGACAAATCATGTATCTAACCCCCTAACCCTAAACTCTGTCTTATGAAGTCAAGCATGCATGAAGAGAATTGGTTTTGGGTTTCAAACATGGAAATTTCAAAAACATCCCAAAAGCTTCATTTTAGAGCGACTAAGAAGGATCCAGGCTTACCTTTCCATTTTCATGTTTTAAACTTGTTTAAATCTTGGTCAAATCTAGGATTTGACCAAGATTCAAATGGGCATAAAATAAAAAAATAGAAAAATGAAAAACCAAAGCGCACATAGTCTTCTTATATGTCATATAGTAAGCATTAAAGTTGGTAAACAAGGTCTAGACATATTCAAACTAGACAAATCATGTATCTACCCCCTAATCCCTAAACTCTGTCTTATGACGAAGTCAAGCATGAAGATAAGTGGTTTTGGGTTTCAAACATGGAAATGGAAATGAAGATACAGGCTTCCCTTTTCATTTTCATGTTCTGTACTTGTTTAAATCTTGGTCAAACCTAGGATTTGACCAAGATTCAAATGTGCATCAAAATTCCAAAAAAATCAGAAAAATGAAAAACCAAAGCACATAGTTTTCTTATGTCATATAGTAAGCATTAAAGTTGATAAACAAGGGTCTAGACATATTCAAACAAGAAAAATCATGTATCTACCCCCTAACCCTAAACTTTGTCTTATGTAGTCAAGCATGAAGAGAAGTGGTTTTGGGTTTCAAATATGGAAATTTCAAAAACCTATCAAAAGCTTCATTTTAGAGTGACTAAGAAGGACATGCTTACCTTTTCATTTTCATATTTGAAACTTGTTTAAATCATTGTCAAACCTAGGATTTGACCAAGATTTAAATGGGCATAAAATTAAAAAATCGGAAAAATGAAAAACAAAAGCACATAGTCTTCTTATGTCACATATATATATAGTAAGCATTCAAAAGTTGATAAACAAGGTCTAGCTAGACATATTCAAATAAGACAAATCATGTATCTACCCCTCTAACCCTAAACTCTGTCTTATGAAGTCAAGCATGAAGAGAAGTGGTTTTAGGTTTCAAACATGGAAATTTCAAAAACCTCCCAAAAACTTCATTTTAGAGTGACTAAGAAGGATACATGTTTCCCTTTTCATTTTCATGTTTTAAACTTGTTTAAATCTTGGTCAAACCTAGGATTTGACCAAGATACAAATGGGCACAAAAAAATGAAAAACAAAAAGCACATAGTGTTCTTATGTCATATCGTAAGCATTCAAGTTGATAAACAAGGTCTAGATATATCCAAACCAGACAAATCATGTATGTACCCCGTGTCGATCTTATGAAGTCTAGCATGAAGAAAAGTCGTTTTGGCCGGGTTTCAAACATGGAAATTTCAAGAACATCCCAAAAGATTCATTTTAGAGCGACTAAGAAGGATCCAGGCTTACCTTTCCATTTTCATGATTTAAACTTGTTTAAATCTTGGTCAAATCTTGGTCAAGCATGAAGATAAGTGGTTTTGGGTTTCAAACATGGAAATTTCAAAAACCTCCCAAAAACTTCATTTTAGGGTGACTAAGAAGGATACAGGCTTCCCTTTTCATTTTCATGTTCTATATATACTTGTTTAAATCTTGGTCAAACCTAGGATTTGACCAAGATTCAAATGTGCATCAAAATTCCAAAAAAATCAGAAAAATGAAAAACCAAAGCACATAGTCTTCTTATGTCATATAGTAAGCATTAAAGTTGATAAACATGGTCTAGACATATTC
Source organism: Lolium multiflorum (assembly GCA_030979885.1). Lineage (NCBI taxonomy): Eukaryota > Viridiplantae > Streptophyta > Magnoliopsida > Poales > Poaceae > Lolium > Lolium multiflorum. The sequence goes on from JAUUTY010001777.1 coordinate 6,254, forward strand.
AAACCATACAAATCATGTATCTACCCCTAACCCCTAAACTATGTCTTATGAAGTCAAGCATGAAGAGAAGTGGTTTTGGGTTTCAAACATGGAAATTTCAAAAACCTTCCAAAAACTTCATTTTAGAGTTACTAAGAAGGATACATGCTTCCCTTTTCATTTTCATGTTTTAAACTTGTTTAAATCTTGGTCAAACCTAGGATTTGACCAAGATACAAATGGGCAAAAAAATGAAAAAAATGAAAAACAAAAGCACATAGTGTTCTTATGTCATATCGTAAGCATTCAAGTTGATAAACAAGGTCTAGATATATCCAAACCAGACAAATCATGTATCTACTCCCTGTCGATCTTATGAAGTCTAGCATGAAGAAAAGTCGTTTTGGGTTTCAAACATGGAAATTTAAAAAACCCCAAAAGCTTCATTTTAGAGCGACTAAGAAGGATCCAGGCTTACCTTTTCATTTTCATGTTTTAAACTTGTTTAAATCTTGGTCAAACCTAGGATTTGACCAATATTCAAATGGGCATAAAATAAAAAAATAAAAAAAATAAAAAAAATAGAAAACCAAAGCACATAGTCTTGTTATGTCATATAGTAAGCATTCAAGTTCATAAACAAGGTCTAGACATATTCAAATCAGACAAATCATGTACCCCCTAACCCTAAACTTTGTCTTAATTATATATGAAGTCAAGCATGAAGCAGAGAAGTGTGGTTTTGGGTTTCAAACATGGAAATTTCAAAAACCTCCCAAAAGCTTCATTTTAATTAGACTGGCTGGTTAATTAAGAAGGATCCATGATTAATTACCTTTTCATTGTCATGTTTTAAACTTGTTTAAATCTTCGTCGAACCTAGGATTTGACCAAGATTCAAATGGGCATAAATTCAGAAAAAAATCAAAAAATGAAATACCAATGCACATAGTCCTCTTATGTCATATAGTAAGCATTCAAGTTGATAAACAAGGTCTAGACATATTCAAACCAGACAAATCATGTATCTACCCCTATCGACCCTAAACTTCGTCTTATGAAGTCAAGCGTGAAGAGAAGTGGTTTTGGGTTTCAAACATGGAAATTTGAAAAACCTCCAAAAATTAAGCTTCATTTTAGAGCGACTAAGAAGGATCGATGCTTACCTTTTCATTTTCATGTTTTAAACTTATTTAAATCTTGGTCAAACCTTGGATTTGACCAAGATTCAAATGGGCATAAAAATTCAGACAAAAAATCTAAAGAATGAAAAACCAAAGCACATAGCCTTCTTAATTATGTCATATAGTAAACACTCAAGTTGATAAACAAGGTCTAGACATATTCAAACCAGAAAAATCATGTGTATATCTACCCCTAACCCTAAACTATGTCTTATGAAGTCAATCATGAAGAGAATTGGTTTTGGGTTTCAAACATGGAAATTTCAAGTACGTCCCAAAAGCTTCATATATTTTAGAGTGACTAATTAAGAAGGATCTTGGCTTACGTTTTCATTTTCATGCTTGAAACTTGTTTAAATCTTGGTTGAACCTAGGATTTGACCAGAATCAAATGTGCATAAAATTCTTTAAAAAAATAGAAAAATGAAAAACAAAAGCACATGGTCTTCTTATGTCATATAGTAAGCATTCAAGTTGATAAACAAGGTTTAGACATATTCAAACCAGACAAATCATGTATCTACCCCTAACCCTAAACTCGGTCTTATGAAGTCTAGCATGAAGAGAAGTCGTTTTGGTTTCAAACGTTTAAGCCAAAAGCCCCATTTCAAATATTTCAAACTTATTCAAATTTGGTTCAAATTTGAAAGACACACAAGTTATAGCACACATAGTGCATACATTCTCACACATACTGCACTAGATGCTAACCCTATAGTTTGAGGCCATTGGATGAGGTCGAAAAAATTCTTGGATTAGAAATGGGGTTGTTCGAACCCCGTAGTTGGATTTTTTGAACCTTGATCTGTAGTACTGGGCAAAACCCTAGTTTAACCTATTTAATTATAGATTCGTAGGTCGATTTTTCTACCTTTTTATTATTACTATGCAGCACATGTGTGTTTGCCCGTCGAGTGAAACTCGGAGGAAGAGGGATCACTCGGAAGGAGAGAAGAAGGGAGAGAATTATGGTGTCTCCCCTTTTTCGGGTGATGATGTTGACTTTTGTGCAGGGTTTGTCAGTGAGCAGGAGGTGCGAGCGAGCGAGTCGAGCGAGGCGGAGAATGAGAGAGATTTGTTTTTTTTGTGAGAGGGACAACCGAAGGATCCAGAAGGACCCACAGACTTCCAATACGCATCCTGATGCGTCTTCTCTTGACAAAGAAAATGGCTGGGAGTTTGCGTACCTATTGCACGTGACTTGTGCTCACTGAAGTGTGGGACCTCACGCATGGGCACCACACGTAAGTGACAGACCTGTTGGTGTAAAAGCTCGGTTGATTATTATAGTGCATTAGAACAAAGTTTCCTATGGATTCAAGGGTAGGAAATCCAAGTTAACTCATTTACATGACATTATTTTTTCCATGAAGCAAAGTTAACGCACCTATCAATTGGTACATTTTGGAGTGACTAAGAAGGATCCAGGCTTACTTATTCGTTTTCACGTGTAAAACTTGTCTAAATCTTGGTCAAACAAAATTGGCAGAAAATTCAAAAAAAAAACAGAAAAATGAAAAACCAAAGCACATAGTCTTCTTATGTCATATAGTAAGCATTAAAGTTGATAAACAAGTTCTAGACATATTCAAACCATACAAATCATGTATCTAACCCCTAACCCCTAAACTATGTCTTATGAAGTCAAGCATGAAGAGAAGTGGTTTTGGGTTTCAAACATGGAAATTTCAAAAACCTCCCAAAAACTTCATTTTAGAGTGACTAAGAAGGATACATGCTTCCCTTTTCATTTTCATGTTTTAAACTTGTTTAAATCTTGGTCAAACCTAGGATTTGACTAAGATACAAATGGGCACAAAAAAATAAAAAAACAAAAGCACATAGTGTTCTTATGTCATATCGTAAGCATTCAAGTTGATAAACAAGGTCTAGATATATCCAAACCAGACAAATCATGTATCTACTCCCTGTCGATCTTATGAAGTCTAGCATGAAGAAAAGTTGTTTTGGGTTTCAAACATGGAAATTTCAAGAATATCCCAAAAGCTTCATTTTAGAGCGACTAAGAAGGATCCAGGCTTACCTTTCCATTTTCATTTTTTAAACTTGTTTAAATCTTGGTCAAATCTAGGATTTGACCAAGATTCAAATGGGCATAAAATAAAAAAACAGAAAAATGAAAAACCAAAGCGCACATAGTCTTCTTATTATATGTCATATAGTAAGCATTAAAGTTGATAAACAAGGTCTAGACATATTCAAACTAGCTAGACAAATCATGTATTTACCCCCTAACCCCTAAACTCGGTCTTATGACGAAGTCAAGCATGAAGATAAGTAGTTTTGGGTTTCAAACATAGAAATTTCTAAAACCTCCCAAAAACTTCATTTTAGGGTGACTAAGAAGGATACATGCTTCCCTTTTCATTTTCATGTTCTATACTTGTTTAAATCTTGGTCAAGCCTAGGATTTGACCAAGATTCAAATGTGCATCAAAATTCCAAAAAAATCAGAAAAATGAATAACCAAAGCACATAGTTTTCTTATGTCATATAGTAAGCATTAAAGTTGATAAACAAGAAAAATCATGTATCTACCCCTAACCCTAAACTTTGTCTTATGTAGTCAAGCATGAAGAGAAGTGGTTTTGGGTTTCAAATATGGAAATTTCAAAAACCTATCAAAAGCTTCATTTTAGAGTGACTAAGAAGGATCCATGCTTACCTTTTCATTTTCATATTTTAAACTTGTTTAAATCTTGGTCAAACCTAGGATTTGACCAAGATTTAAATGGGCATAAAATTAAAAAAATCGGAAAAATGAAAAACAAAAGCACATAGTCTTCTTATGTCACATATATATATATAGTAAGCATTCAAAAGTTGATAAACAAGGTCTAGCTAGACATATTCAAATAAGACAAATCATGTATCTACCCCTCTAAAACCATAAACTCTGTCTTATGAAGTCAAGCATGAAGAGAAGTGGTTTTTGGTTTCAAACATGGAAATTTCAAAAACCTCCCAAAATTAAAGCTTCATTTTAGAGTGACTAGTTAAGAAGGATCCAGGCTTACCTTTTCATTTTCATGTTTTAAACTTGTTTAAATCTTGGTCAAACCTAGGATTTGACCAATATTCAAATGGGCATAAAATAAAATAAAAATAAAAAACCAAAGCACTTAGTCTTCTTATGTCATATAGTAAGCATTCAAGTTCATAAACAAGGTCTAGACATATTCAAACCAGACAAATCATGTACCCCTAACCCTAAACTTTGTCTTAATTATATATGAAGTCAAGCATGAAGCAGAGAAGTGTGGTTTTGGGTTTCAAACATGGAAATTTCAAAAACCTCCCAAAAGCTTCATTTTAATTAGACTGACTGGTTAATTAAGAAGGATCCATGATTAATTACCTTTTCATTGTCATGTTTTAAACTTGTTTAAATCTTGGTCGAACCTAGGATTTGACCAAGATTCAAATGGGCATAAAAATTCAGAAAAAATCGAAAGAATGAAAAATCAAAGCACATAGCCTTCTTATGTCATATAGTAAGCATTCAAATTGATAAACATGGTCTAGACATATTCAAACCAGAAAAATCATGTATCTACCCCTAACCCTAAACTCTGTCTTATGAAGTCAAGCATGAACAGAAGTACGGTGGTTTTGGGTTTCAAACATGGTAAATTCAAGAACCTCCCAAAAGCTTAATTTTAGAGTTACTAAGAGAAAGATCCAGACTTAATTACCTTATCATTTTCACATGTTAAACTTGTTTAAATCTTGCTCAAACCTAGGATTTACCAAGATTCTCAAATGGGCATAAAAATCAAAAAATGAAATACCAATGCACATAGTCCTCTTATGTCATATAGTAAGCATTCAAGTTGATAAACAAGGTCTAGACATATTCAAACCAGACAAATCATGTATCTACCCCCTATCGACCCTAAACTTCGTCTTATGAAGTCAAGCATGAAGAGAAGTGGTTTTGGGTTTCAAACATGGAAATTTCAAAAACCTATCAAAAGCTTCATTTTAGAGTGACTAAGAAGGATCCATGCTTACCTTTTCATTTTCATATTTTAAACTTGTTTAAATCTTGGTCAAACCTAGGATTTGACCAAGATTTAAATGGGCATAAAATTAAAAAAATCGGAAAAATGAAAAACAAAAGCACATAGTCTTCTTATGTCACATATATATATATATATATATATATATATATATATATATATATATATAGGAAGCTCAGATGGGGCACCTAGGAGCATGGGCACCAAACGTGTATTTCGTACATACCTGGAGTGTACGTGTCTAAATTACACATACCTAAGGTTTACATACCTAACATATACACATACAAGTTACACATACCTAACATTTACATACTTAACATACACACATGCAAGTTACACATACCTAACATATATATACACGTATCAGTGTACGTACACCTTAGGTATGCAATATCTTAGGTATGTATCACTTGAGTATGCATATCTTAGGTATGTATACCTTAGGTATGTGTAACTTAGGTATGTATACCCTCAGGTATGTGTACTACAAAGCAAAAATACGCGTATCTACGTATGGTGCCCGGGCACCTAGGAGCACCAGTTAATTTACCTATATATATATATATATATATATATCCTGAGCACCAGTGCTCAGAATAATATCCTGAGCACCGTCCGGCTATAAGGAGGTCATTACGGCGCTGGAAATAGAAAATCAACCGGTCATCTCCTTTCCCCGAGCGAAACCAAATCCCCACCAACCCACTTCCCGCACGACCTCACCGCTCAATCCGAGAAGTTTGCCGCCGGCCGAGCTCGCCGCCGCGCAGCCGTCCCGGCACCCCCTACCCCGCTGCCGATCTATCCTCCGCGGTTACGCCCCACATCCCACGCCGCCGCTCCCCCACATCTTTTGCGGCCAGCCCACCCATCCCGCGCCGCCGGCCAGGGAGTTCCCGCCGCCGCTAGTTCCTTGTCGAGGGCCCCAACAATGACCCCCGCACGACCTCCCCGTGCAGGATCTCCGCCGCCTTCCCTTCCCCGACGACCCCTGCCGTCGCCTTCCCGCCCCCGGCGACCCTGCGATCTTCTTCCCTTGCAACCCCGCGGCTGCCTCGCCCGACACGGGCAACCTCTGCTGCCACCTCCCTCGCAAGTAGCGCCTCGCCGGAGGGCAACTACCTCCACATCTTCAGGGTCAACCGCCTCGCCGCTTGGTGAGGTTGCCCGCCGCCGCCTCGGAGGCCCACCGCGCCGCCATCTCGAGGATCGCGCCTGCGGCCCGTCATGGTCGGTGAGCTACCGTTCGAGCGCCGATGCCATTGAGCTGGTAACGTTGAGGTGGTACGACGGTTTAGCTGCAGGCAGATCTTTGTTACATTGCTTCGGCTGAACTTGCGAATGCACGATCCGGATTTCGCCAAGCGCTGCTATTGCACTTCCCCAACCGCTGCAATTATACTTCTCTGTCCCGTGGACGTCCTAAGCCGATGATGGATTTCCGGGCGCCGATGATGGATTTCTCTGGTCCCGAAGTGGACGTCCTACAAGCGCTGATGATGGATTTATGGTCCAGCTACCTGCTCATCGGAGCTTCCCGCTGGCGCTGATGATGGATTCTCTTTAGGCCGCCCAAGCTCCAGCCCCTGTCGTCTTCCCTCTTGCTGCCACAAACGTCATCGTTATACGGAGTATTATTTTCCCCATCGTTCGTCCTCCGCTCGTAGACATGGATGGTGCGGCTGGGGATTTTTCCTCTTTTTCTGAAAAATGGGCAAACCGGCCTTCTCTTTTGAGCAGCATAGGCTGATTCAACTAGAAGTACGATCACAAAAATTCAGCAGTACATAGGACTACCCGATGCCAGTTTGCCAGGTAGAGGGCAACAGTATAGTGCGGGAATTGCACTTCAAGAATCCATGCGCTTGATGTGCCACTCCATGTCAGGTTAATCGATGGGCACCAAGGACAACTCGATGATCTCTCTCTCTATGCTAGCAATGAAGGGTCGTTGCAATCGTGCGCGTCTTCGGCGTCCGATCGTCCACGAACTCCCTGGCCGTCTTTTTTCCCTTGTGTTTCTCGTATCTCGTATTTTACGGCAGTACATGCAAGCAGGTGTTTACTTTGATATGCGCATAACCAAATCAAGTGTTCTTCTCCCCCACGCCAAGTCTAATTTTCCACATGAGTGAAGCAAGTTAAGATATTCTATATGAATTTGTACGCTCTGGAGAGAACCTAATTGGATCATTCCAAGGCAACGAGTGTAATGTATCTGGAGCAGCTCTGCTTTGTCCTTCAATATGTAGACACTCAGGTTTGTACACTGAAATTACTTAGAATCAGTGAGAGTATGTTTTACAGTGTCTCCTCTTAATAGCATATTACATATTATTTATATCGGCATATCACACAACGAATACAAAAAGAAAATTATCATTCTTGTGTCAAATCTTCTCTTTGATTTGCAGCTACAATCTGGGAAATTAAAAAACACTAATCCGCCCCACTTTTATCCGGTATTCATCAAATACTCCATGTTCTAGCTACGAGAAGTATTTTTGTCTATCTTAATTTGGTATGACAAATACACAATAGTCATTTAGAGAAGTACAAAAACTTAGTCATAGAAGTAGAACAATTCATCGCAAAGAAGTACAATTATTTGTCACAAAATAAATATAATTATTCATCGCAGGAATTACGCATATTTGTTTCCAATGAGTAAACAAATATCCATGAAGTGTAGTAAAAAATCCAAATACTTGAGTGGGAAGTAATTATTCATCGCAGGAAGTACACATATTTGTTTCTAATGAGTAAACAATTATTCATCCACGGGGAAATTCAAATACTTGACGGTGAGAAGTACAACCATTCGACACGATCAGTGCACCCACTTAATATAGGAAGTACAAAAAATCAACAAAATTCAAATATCGTAAAAGATCCCATCATCCGTGAGGAAGTTCAAATAATCGACCATCAGAAGTACAACCATTCGGCACGAGCAGTACATACACTTATGATAGGAAGTACAATAAAACCAAAAATCCAAATGTATAAAAAACAAAATAATCCCATCATCTGCGAGAACTTTCAAATACTTGACAATGAGAAGTACAACTATTCGAAACGAGCAGTACAAGCACCTATTATAGGAAGTACAATGAAACCGACAAAATCCAAATGTAGTAAAAACGAAATAATCCCGTCACCCCAAAGGAAGTTCAAATAGTTGATGACGAGAAGTACAACCGTTCGACACGAGCAGTACAAGCACCTATTATAAAAAGTACAAGAAAACCGAAAAAATCCAAATGTAAAAAAAGAAATAATCCCATCACCCAAGAGGAAATTCAAATAATTGACGGAGAGAAGTACAACCATTCGACACCAGCAGTACACACACTTAATATAGGAAGTACAAGAAACTGACAAAATTCAAATGTAGGAAAAACAAAATAATCCCATCATCCGTCAGGAAGTTGAGTTACTCCAAGAAGTACAAGAAGAATACAAGAAGTAAAAGCGGTAATAACATGACTAAAAATTGTACAAAGAAAATACTCACACATAAGTTCACATAGCAATGTTGGGAAGTTCAAATATTAAGATCCAGGAAGTGCAGAATCACTTAAATAGAGTCTAGGGAAAATCTAAAATTATCATTCACACATGTTTAATTATTGTAAAACACACTAGTATCGAAACATTTCCGGAAGTACAACCACGAAGGCCAAGCAGTACAAGGACATGTCGTGGGAAGTTCAGATGCGCGTGGTTGTGCTGAGCATTTTGTGTGGCCATGGACCTCAAACGAACACCGTATGAGAAACTTATAGTCATTTTACTGAACACTTTCGTGAAACAGCGCCGAGAAGTACAACCGCATTTCCCTAGAAGTGCAAGTTCGTGTCGAGGGAAGTTCAACGCTCTGTTTTTACGGGGCGGAAATCTATTGTCCAAATCTCATCGATTTGATCACTAACCACTTCAATAATTGTCACCAAAAGCTTTATATGGTAGAGTATATGTCTAATTTCATTACCTACAACATTTACAACAAATAAATGGATCTAAGCCATCAAATTCAAACCGTTATCCCACAAAATATACCGGAAACATGATTTCAAAACTTCTAAAATTAGTTTTAAACCGTTCGGATTTGGCAAAAATGGTAAATACAAAAAATATGCGCCATTTTGACAGCTTTCCAACCGTATATCATTTCCATTGTTTAGATATTCCGAATGGAAATCGCGGGGAAATTATTCGGTGCCCGTCACATAAAATGGGCGGACAGTAATTCGAGTTATTCTCTTAAATTGTAAGGAATTAGAGAAAATAATTGGAATAGAAAAGTTGCGCCTAGTCCATAGCTTTCCAACACCATATCATTTGCATCATTCCGACAAACGGTTGAAAAAATTCATCCAAATTACTGTCCGCTCGTTTTTTGAGTACGTCCGAATTTCGGTATTTTCAAAATTGTTCAAAAACTGTGAGGATTTTGAAAAAACTTAAAACATGAAAAAGTTGCGCAATTTCATTAGCTATCCAACGGTATATCATTTGCACAGTTTCGATAAGCGATTCAAAAATCGAACTAAAAGTTCGTTTTCTGGCCATATAGAGGCGTTTTGGTATTTTCAAAATTAAATTTAAACCGTGTAAAATTTGAGAAAAGTGTGAACATGAAAAAGTTGCGGTTTTTCATTATCTATCCAACGGTATATCACTTGCATAGTTCCGACAAATGGTTGAGAGGTATAATATACCTTTGAAGAAAATGGGAAGTTCAGGTAAGTTCGACAGAAAGTTGAACCCTGTTATCCGGGAAGTACAACCTTGTGTCCAGTACAAGTCGGTGCTCAGAATATTATTCTGCAACCGGATAGTGCTGGTATATATATATATATATATATATATATATATATATATATATATATATATATATATAGGACATATTCATGCTACACCCGGGTGTAGTTACTCCCACGTGTGTTTCACACAATCTAGGTAGTATCTATCATACCGAAGAGTATATACATGTAGTATGAAGTATATAAGAATATTTTGGTAGTATATATACTACTTTGTAGGTAGTATGTACACTTTTTTACGTACACTATTTCTTTACGTATAAATATGCATGTATTTTGTATATATAGTGCAAACTATGGGTGTATTTAAATTTTTTTCACCAAAGTTGGTATGGAGTATCTTAGATATAGTGTACGAACATACTCAAACCAATAAAGTATGTTATATACTTCCGTATGGTAGTATATGAGACGTGGGTGTAGTTACACCCAGGAGTAGGAAGTATTTATCCTATATATATATATATATATATATATATATAGTAAGCATTCAAAAGTTTATAAACAAGGTCTAGCTAGACATATTCAAATAAGACAAATCATGTATCTACCCCTCTAAAACCATAAACTCTGTCTTATGAAGTCAAGCATGAAGAGAAGTGGTTTTTGGTTTCAAACATGGAAATTTCAAAAACCTCCCAAAATTAAAGCTTCATTTTAGAGTGACTAGTTAAGAAGGATCCAGGCTTACCTTTTCATTTTCATGTTTTAAACTTGTTTAAATCTTGGTCAAACCTAGGATTTGACCAATATTCAAATGGGCATAAAATAAAAATAAAAAATAAAAACCAAAGCACATAGTCTTCTTATGTCATATAGTAAGCATTCAAGTTCATAAACAAGGTCTAGACATATTCAAACCAGACAAATCATGTACCCCCTAACCCTAAACTTTGTCTTAATTATATATGAAGTCAAGCATGAAGCAGAGAAGTGTGGTTTTGGGTTTCAAACATGGAAATTTCAAAAACCTCCCAAAAGCTTCATTTTAATTAGACTGGGTTAATTAAGAAGGATCCATGATTAATTACCTTTTCATTGTCATGTTTTAAACTTGTTTAAATCTTGGTCGAACCTAGGATTTGACCAAGATTCAAATGGGCATAAAAATTCAAAAAAATCAAAAGAATGAAAAACCAAAGCACATAGCCTTCTTATGTCATATAGTAAGCATTCAAATTGATAAACATGTTCTAGACATATTCAAACCAGAAAAATCATGTATCTACCCCTAACCCTAAACTCTGTCTTATGAAGTCAAGCATGAACAGAAGTACGGTGGTTTTGGGTTTCAAACATGGTAAATTCAAGAACCTCCCAAAAGCTTCATTTTAGAGTTACTAAGAGAAAGATCCAGACTTAATTACCTTATCATTTTCACATGTTAAACTTGTTTAAATCTTGCTCAAACCTAGGATTTTACCAAGATTCTCAAATGGGCATAAAAATCAAAAAATGAAATACCAATGCACATAGTCCTCTTATGTCATATAGTAAGCATTCAAGTTGATAAACAAGGTCTAGACATATTCAAACCAGACAAATCATGTATCTACCCCCTAACCCTAAACTTCGTCTTATGAAGTCAAGCATGAAGAGAAGTGGTTTTGGGTTTCAAACATGGAAATTTCAAAAACCTCCCAAAATTAAGCTTCATTTTAGAGCGACTAAGAAGGATCGATGCTTACCTTTTCATTTTCTTGTTTTAAACTTATTTAAATCTTGGTCAAACCTAGGATTTGACCAAGATTCAAGTGGGCATAAAAATTCAGACAAAAAATCTAAAGAATGAAAAACCAAAGCACATAGCCTTCTTAATTATGTCATATAGTAAACACTCAAGTTGATAAACAAGGTCTCTAGACATATTCAAACCAGAAAAATCATGTGTATATCTACCCCTAACCCTAAACTCTGTCTTATGAAGTCAATCATGAAGAGAATTGGTTTTGGGTTTCAAACATGGAAATTTCAAGTACGTCCCAAAAGCTTCATATATTTTAGAGTGACTAATTAAGAAGGATCCTGGCTTACGTTTTCATTTTCATGCTTGAAACTTGTTTAAATCTTGGTCGAACCTAGGATTTGACCAGAATCAAATGTGCATAAAATTCTTTAAAAAAATAGAAAAATGAAAAACAAAAGCACATGGTCTTCTTATGTCATATAGTAAGCATTCAAGTTGATAAACAAGGTTTAGACATATTCAAACCAGACAAATCATGTATCTACCCCTAACCCTAAACTCGGACTTATGAAGTCTAGCATGAAGAGAAGTCGTTTTGGGTTTCAAACGTTTAAGCCAAAAGCCCCATTTCAAATATTTCAAACTTATTCAAATTTGGTTCAAATTTGAAAGACACACAAGTTATAGCACACATAGTGCATACATCCTCACACATACTGCACTAGATGCTAACCCTATAGTTTGAGGCCATTGGATGAGGTCGAAAAAATTCTTGGATTAGAAATGGGGTTGTTCGAACCCCGTAGTTGGATTTTTTGAACCTTGATCTGTAGTAATGGGCAAAACCCTAGTTTAACCTATTTAATTATAGATTCGTTGGTCGATTTTTCTGCCTTTTTATTATTACTATGCAGCACATGTGTGTTTGCCCGTCGAGTGAAACTCGGAGGAAGAAGGATCACTCGGAAGGAGAGAAGAAGGGAGAGAATTATGGTGTCTCCCTTTTTCGGGTGATGATGTTGACTTTTGTGCAGGGTTTGTCAGTGAGCAGGAGGTGCGAGCGAGCGAGTCGAGCGAGGCCGAGAATGAGAGAGATTTGTTTTTTGTGAGATGGACAACCGAAGGATCCAGAAGGACCCACAGACTTCCAATACGCATCCTGATGCGTCTTCTCTTGACAAAGAAAATGGCTGGGAGTTTGCGTACCTATTGCACGTGACTTGTGCTCACTGAAGTGTGGGACCTCACGCATGGGCACCACACGTAAGTGACAGACCTGTTGGTGTAAAAGCTCGGTTGATTATTATAGTGCATTAGAACAAAGTTTCCTATGGATTCAAGGGTAGGAAATCCAAGTTAACTCATTTACATGACATTATTTTTCCATGAAGCAAAGTTAACGCACCTATCAATTGGTACATTTTGGAGTGACTAAGAAGGATCCAGGCTTACTAATTCGTTTTCACGTGTAAAACTTGTCTAAATCTTGGTAAAACAAAATTGGCAGAAAATTCAAAAAAAACAGAAAAATGAAAAACCAAAGCACATAGTCTTCTTATGTCATATAGTAAGCATTAAAGTTGATAAACAAGTTCTAGACATATTCAAACCATACAAATCATGTATCTAATCCCTAACCCCTAAACTATGTCTTATGAAGTCAAGCATGAAGAGAAGTGGTTTTGGGTTTCAAACATGGAAATTTCAAAAACCTCCCAAAAACTTCATTTTAGAGTGACTAAGAAGGATACATGCTTCCCTTTTCATTTTCATGTTTTAAACTTGTTTAAATCTTGGTCAAACCTAGGATTTGACCAAGATACAAATGGGCACAAAAAAATAAAATAAAATGAAAAACAAACGCACAAAGTGTTCTTATGTCATATCGTAAGCATTCAAGTTGATAAACAAGGTCTATGTGACACCCCAACTTTTGCAACCTTGTTTATTTATTCTTAATGCAAAAATCAGGGGGAACAAAAACTTTTTCTAAAGACTTATTAGATGAATTGCCTTGATCTG
>JAUUTY010001778.1:0-20000 GCA_030979885.1 Lolium multiflorum
GAAGCAAAAGCATGATTCTGGGTGGGATCTTCCTTCCACTGGGAGATAATATAGCTCATAATTTCACCCTCTAACTCCCCAAGATCTCCAAAGGCCTTAGACAATTCATTGCCGGTAAATAATGATTCAATATCATCGCCAAACGTGTCCTTCCCATGGACAAATCTATAGTAATTGACGCTGTATATACACCAAAAAAATCATTACAGAGGGGGAAAAACAGGTCCAAAAAAAGAAAAGAAGGGAAAAACATGTGGACAGAAGGATCATAAGATATCATACCTTCCATATTTTTCGACTCCATGCTTGCTCAGCATGAAGTCCTTAAGCAGCATTGCATTTTTAAGGTAATTGAACTCGCCAGGCTTAGAATCTCTACAGGTCCACTCCACTTCTTGGGTCTTTTTGGAGCCCTCCTTGTAGTGGTGATATTAGCCGAGTCGACAGAAGGATCCTTTCTCTTCTTAACAGGAGTAAGTACCTTTCCAGACCTAGTCTTTGGCGTAACAACGTCATCATCAGATGATATAACTTCAGCATCCACAACTGTCTTTTCAATAACAGTACCCTTCCCAAGAACATCAGCCAGCTTATTCTTCAGAGAATCAAGGGATTTGTTGTCAGTTCTCTTCACAGAAACATCATCTTGACTACTGATGTTAACGACATCAGATTCAGGGACGAAGGTCTGGGTATCGAAAAGACAAAAATTCTCTTCATCAAGATCAAGAGATTCACCTGCAAAACAAAAAAGTCAGTTGTATAACTTTAAAAAAATGTATCTAGAACTTATTAAAAAATAACTTTACATAATGCAAATAAAGAAGAAAAAATATAGAAAGTACCAGGAAAACTCCAAAAAATATGAAAGTACAAGCAGGATAAACAAGAAGTACAAGAAAACACATATGAGAAGTACAGATGAAAAAAAGGGAGGTACATACAGAAAGTTATGGAAATTAACTTATTTAGATTTAAGAAAAAGGAAAGAACAGGTGAAAAGCATGGTTGGCAAACAAACAGTACTAACCTGGATGATACCCAAACAAACCGACGAGATCCACATCAAATATTCCGCACGTCGCCCAGCTAAAAAGCATGGTTTTCTTTATGTTAGGAATGTCCTTGCATGTAAATTCTGTAAGCGACCTACCATTCCAACAGCCAACAGTATGTAACATAAAGAAACCACAGTCCCGACTGCAGAAAAAACAAAATACATCATTAGAAAGAGAAAAGAACAAACATGAAAAAAAAGAGGAGATAAATGATGTTCAAAAATTATAGTCTCACCCATTGTCCTGCTGCGGTGTACACAGGTACTCTGTCTTCAAGTCATCAATAGTGAGTGGACTAAGAGGGTCTTCCATGTCCTGGGAAGCATCTGCCCAAAGCTGCTTTATATTCTTCGTCATCTTGTTGAACATGAACCATCCAGTAGGATCTTTGCATGTATACAAAGAATCAATATACTGGAAAGATCTATCCCTCAGATTCAGCGTAACCACAACATAATGTCCAACCTCGTCTCTAGATTTTGGAGGATCAAAAGTTGGAAAAACAACCTATAAAAAAGGACAATTAATATATAAGAAAGGTAGCAGGCAGTAAAATTTATATATATAGAGGGCAGAAAAATTATGCTTGTCCATACGCTCAAGCCTAGTTTGAGTAAACCAAGACCTCACATTAATGTCAAAACGTCCATTCCATATCTTAAGCTGAAATGTAAGTAACAAACTTCAAAAACTAGGGCAAAAAAGATAAGTAATAACTTACGCTGAAAATGTAAGTAACAAACTTCAAACCCAGAAAGGAACAATAAGCTTCGTGGAACCCTTGTATTTCTCCCTCATTAGCTGAATACCAAATTCTGCTACGGGGCTACTTAGCATCCCACGCAGGTTAAAGGATTCTGAAACATCCTTAACAGTAACAAGGCACAAATCATTCTGAAACATCACCTTATTCCTGAAAAAAAATTTAATTAAATATTGCCAATATGAGAAAGAGTTGCCATAAGAATTGTTGCATAAAAAAATAATAGCAACTTACGCTAATTCATCACTGCTTTTTACTTTTGTAACAGTATAGAAAAACTTGTCAATACTTTCTCGAAGTTTTGCAGAATAATTGCGGTACTGAGAGGCTGCAGAAACAAAGAAATTAAAAACATCAGGACCTGAAGAATAAACATAAAATGATATGATTAAAAAATTATAAAAAAAATACAGGTCCAATAGCACAGACTAGAAAAGTACAGCACTACACATCAGAGAAGTGTTGGTGCATGTGCAAAGAAGTAACAAGTTTTAAGTAGAAGTACATGCAGAGAAGTACTGGGCTACACAAAAGAGAAGTGCAGGTGCATGTGCAAAGAAGTACATGCTAATAAAAGTAGGAGTAAGTGTACTCAAGTACATAAAAATGTGGGAAGTACAAACACAATTGCCAGGGGAGTACAAGAGCGGAAAATTCATGAGTATATAGCTGCAAGGCTGCACACTTCTTCGTGCAAAAGGATGTACATGTAAGGAAGTACAAGCAAGGTAAACAGAAAGTACAGGTAACGTCATAGGGAAGTACATGATGTTTCCAGAACACAAACTTCATTGAAAAAGAAACTGAATTTTTATTTTACAACCCAGGTCCGAAAACAAGAACATACATAATCTAACGATAATTTGTTCAAGGTAGTTTACATTTCCCACATCCCCAACACTTCCAAAACATCACACACAAAAGCAAGCAAAAACCAAAAACAAATCAAACTACCAAAGCATGAACTTTACGGGGTCTTGCCTAAATCTTGAGAAGCCGAAGCCGGATCCTTAGTTTCTTCAGCGGCATCTAGAAGGGGCAGCAGCAAATAAAGTCGATGCTGGCACAAATTGCGAAACCACAGGTGAAGGCTGTTCATCAGGAGCTGCAGCACAAAAGGGAGCATCAACTTTAACAGTATCTGCTTCAGCGTTAAGAGGAGAAGTGGCAACATCGCCCTTGGTAACTTCAAGTATAATAGGAGCAGTGGCAACATCAGCTGTAGCAGGAGCAGGAGCGGAGGCAGAACCACTTTTGACACCATCAGGAGCTTGCTGCTCATCAAAAGTTTCAGCACCGCCCTTGTCAGACACAAGATCATCTGTGGCATCCACAAAAATGTCCTTGTCATCCTGACGTACATCCGTAACAGTATCCTCGGTCTCCAAATCATCACATGGAGTTGTATCAGCAGCAGGAAAATCTTCATTAGTAGTAACCTGCATAAAAAAAAGAATAAAAGTCATTATAAAAAATAATTGAAAAAAGAAAGCATAAGACAACATAAGAAAGAAGTTCAGCTTTGCATCTTAAAAGAAGATCAAAATAAAAATACAGAAATCTCACATCTCCATGAGATGAACCGGGACCATCGGCAACAGTAGGAGTACGGGGGCGCACAGCAGCACAATCAGGAACAGGGGAAAAACCAGCTGCAGCTGCAGCGGAAGAAGCAGCTGCAGCAGCTGAATCAGCATTATTCATGGCCTTCAAATATGCCTCAGCTTTTTCCTCATATGGTTTGCAACGAGCATCCTGGGATGCCTTGAACAAGCACAAACTCTGACGCATGTGAAAAATGCTAGTCTGAAAGTGCACAATGTTTGCAGCCTCCAAATCAAGGGTATCCTTTGCTGCAACTTCATTAAAACAAAGTTCAGGAGGCAAGAAGCCAGCGGTGTAGCTCAGTCGCTTAGCAGTAGTAGGAATTTGAAGAGACATATCGTGTGCCTTTGAAAGAAGAGCTTCGATATCCCCACAAACATTAACAGCCAAAGACTCAGTGGCACATTGCGCATCCAGAGCAGATCCACTGCTAGTACCTGCCAACGAACGTCTAGACTGAAAAGCTGGAAGAGAAAAGCTACTCCTCTTCGAAGGAGTCAAACGCCCACCAGTCATTCTAGGTACATCATCAAAGAACACAATATCACCACGTGATTTCCACTGCAAAACACACATGAAAGATAACATCTTAAATCAAAAATTACATGAACAAGAATAAAAAAACAAAAAAGAAAAAAGAAAAACACATTAAACTAACAAGTGGACTCACCGGTAACTTGCCATAAATCCAGGAAGAAGGCTTCCAGTCACCTTCCTGGATACAGTCAAGATCAGAAAGCTTCAAAAGATTGGAAGGATTCATGAAAAGTGCACGAGGTGTGCGTTTATCCCTAGGATTTAGCTTCCTGTGGTCAATGCAGTCGAGATACATGAGAAGAGGAGCAATGCCACAACCAGGAATAGCAGCCCAATCTGATTTTGATCCCTGCCAGTCCAAAACAGCTTTCCTAAGCTCATCAACTACAAGCTGGCACAAATTAAATTCCTTAAGCTTGAGAATATCAAAATCTTCAACCATTGAGGCTTCCCTTGAAACACGAGTAGAAGGGCCAGGGCAGATAAATTTGTTATAAAGAACTAGGCCAAAAACCTTCAAAGCCAAAGCATCATTAGCTGGATCTTTCACAAGATTTCGAAGCAACTTCCTAAGATCCTTCGTCTCAATTTGCTTATTCCTGGCATAACCTAACTCAGCCTTTAACTTCATCAAAGCATCATCATGGATACTATCTGAAGGCCTATGAGGTGACTTCTCACCAAAAGGAAGCGCAAACAACTTGTGAATTGCATCAGCCTTAATCTGAATAATCTTGGTACCATCTCCAAGATCCAAATTCATCGTGACAGGATCGATACGGTACATCAGAAAGGACATAAGACGTCGATTGATGTTTGTTTTTATCTTGAAATCCTCAATATGTCCCAAACCAGCTTCACGAACCAACAACTTGTGCCTTTCCTCAAGCAAACCAAAGCACAGAGTTAATTCCTTCAAAGAGCACCTGGCAACAGTATTAAAGCGCTCCTTTTCATCAGCAGCATCCCCAGCAGAAGGTTCTGTCTGCCCTCTCCTCCTCTTAACAACCTTGTACAAAAGTTAAAAGAACATTACATATTAAACACAACAACAAAAAAATAATCATGCAACTAATAAATTCAAAAAAAACACAAAAGAAGTACAAGTATGTAATCATGGAACCAATAAATTTTCATACAGGGAATTACAAAATGATAAGTAAACAAACGAAAACTATGCAGGAAGTACAAGTAAGCAAACCCGAGAAGCTCAAGTATGCATTCGGCGGAAGCTTACAGGAATACTTAGGACAAGAAAAGTGGAAAAACAATACTAGAAAATAAAAACTATGCAGGAAGTACAAGTAAGCAAACCCGAGAAGCTCAAGTATGCATTCGGCGGAAGCTTACAGGAATACTTAGGAGAAGAAAAGTGGAAAAACAATACTAGAAAATAAAAACTATGCAGGAAGTACAAGTAAGCAAACCCGAGAAGCTCAAGTATGCATTCAGCGGAAGCTTACAGGCATACTTAGGACAATAAAAGTGGAAAAACAATACTAGAAAATAAAAACTATGCAGGAAGTACAAGTAAGCAAACCCGAGAAGCTCAAGTATGCATTCGGCGGAAGCTTACAGGAATACTTAGGACAAGAAAAGTGGAAAAACAATACTAGAAAATAAAAACTATGAGGAAGTACAAGTAAGCAAACCCGTAGATTCAAGTAAAAGGGAAGCTTAAAAGAGAAGGAAAAATGGAAAAAACAATACTGGAAATAAGGAACTACTATGCATTAGAAAGCAACAGAAAATTACATCAGTACACTAAAAAAATAAGTAGAGAAGGAACATTTGAAGTACAAGTAATACAAAATGAGGAAGTACAAGAACGAACATACATTCAACCTACTAGACAAAAAGGCATCTAATAAAAGATGAAAAGAACACAAAGATAACCTTAGGAATATCATCATCAGAAGCCTGATGATCCTCAGCCACAAAATCCGCATCTTCTTTAAAACAAAAAGTCTTCTTTCTCTTGGGAGCAGATTTTTTCGCTGTCTTAGGATTCACCTTCGGCTTATCGACAACAATCTTAGCACCAGTTGCAGCAGCAGGCTTTTTCTTCTTAGAAGCAGAAAGCTACATATACAAAAAATAAAGTAATGAGAAGATAAAGAGGGATCAGGTAAGTTGATAAAAATTAAAAATGAAGTGAGATGAGCCTGCATCCACCTTAGATTTAGCTTTCTTACCCTCAACAAGACCACCAAGAGGGCTAGCTTTCTGCATATTTAGAATACGGGGGCTTTGCCGTGGGCTACCATCAACACTAGAAATTGCATACACACGTGGACTTCTGCGGGGGCTACCGGAATTACCAGCATCATTAATCCTCTTCTTTCGGACAACGCCCCTTTTCCTATGCGTGATAACAGGACTGCTAGGAAAAGAAATGGGCAAAACAACATCAGACACAGGAAAAGCATCTGATTTATCATCATGAGCAGCCTCGCTATCAACGTGAGCCGCCTCACTATAATCAAGAGTCTCCTCGCTGTCATCATCATGAACAGCAGCTGCAACATCTGCATCATTAGCAACATTAGATGCTTCTGCATCATGAGCCGCCTTGCTCCTTCGTTCCTTATCACGCTCAATCTTCTGTGCAACCCTTTCACGTTCAGCAGCAAGCTGGAATGGAACATCCTCTATCTGGGTCACTGGTTCAGTGCCATCAGCATCCTGAGTAGGAGTTAACGACAGCTCCAAAGAACTTATATAACCATCACCTTGATCAGAACCATCATCAACAGACATTCGATCTCCATAAGTCTCTTCTACAGAAGCAAGTACATCAATGATATCCTTGTCAGTAGTTTCAGTTACCAGCTCTGCATTAACAAAAAGAAACAAAAAATTCAAAAACAGAAAACAAACAAAAAAGGAATTGCAATCTCCAGCAGATAAATTACCATTCACCGACGTATCCACAAGATGATCATTTGATTGATCAAGTGAAGTTTCTTCAATATTAAAAGGAATTGGTTCAACATTCCTAATATTAGTACCTTCAACTTCTTCTTTAGAAGAACCATCTGAACATCAACAAAACAATCATAACTAAGTAAATCAAAAAATCAAATAAAAAAAGACAATCTTCTGCATTATTTGCAACTAAAAAACAAGGGAAGTACAAACTGGTACAAAAATAAAATACACAGTCTTCTTTCTCTTGAGAGCATATTTTTTTGTTGTCTTATGATTCACCTATCAAAAGAGAACAAACATGGCAATACAAAAAATGAAAAAAAAAAAGTAAAGGAGCACAAAACAGATCATATTAAGAGGATTACCAAAAGTGGAAGAGCTTTTTGTACCCGCAGTCTCAGTTCTAATCAAAACAACTGCATCAGGAAAAGCTATAGGAATACCGGCAACAAGACTTAGTTTGCCATCGGGGGCAACCAATCTTGCTCTCTTAACAACTGAAACTTTATCACCTACACAAATGGTTTCAATTGTAAAAATAACACAAAACAAAAAATAAAAGTAAAATAAAACTGCATTATTTTGCAACTAAAACAAGGGAAGTACAATTGGTACAAATAAAAAAGTACATGTACCAAATGTCACATAAGTACATGTACATCTAGAAACAGAACCAAAACAAATTAGAAGAATTTCTATTGTCAAATAACATAAAATCCAGGAGTAAAAAAAAGATTACAGAATATGCAATTAAACAAGGGAAGTACAACTTGCAACAATGAGTAAGTACATATATGAATATCTAATAAGTATGTTGCTATGTAGAAACAAAAACAAATCAATTAGGGGAATTTTTATTATTACAATAGAACTCAGATTCGAGAAAAATTCACATGAACCTGATATAAACAAATAATAGAACACATGTATTGTATATTCAAGCAGTTAAAACAATAATAATAATAATATATCCGAAGGGGATATTGTATAGACTAGTTCAGATTATAAGGGAAGCACAACAAAGCATGAGGAACACTAAAAAGTAAGCATACAACCAATTTCACCAGAATTAAGTAACACAAACAAGAACAAAAACATAAAATTACCTTGGGTTTCATGAAGCGGTGGGGATTTCGGGGCAGGATCCATGACTAAAGGAAATAAAAAGACCTCTCACAGCCAACGCGCAGATCAAAAGCACATGAACACGAACCCTAAAAAACAACCACACCTCAAAAATCAAAAATCCAAAACGAAATTAGTGCGAGGAGAATGCAGCAGACAACAAGATACCACGCTGCACGATACAACAAGATAACCAGATCTAGAAGAGGAAAAATCTAACATATGAACAGTAACCCCTAATCCCGCAGAAACGAGCATTAGCGGAGGGGATTGAGGGGACGATAAGGTTAGAGAGAACAGAAGTACCGCGCGAGATAGGGAGGGACGCGGAGAAGTTGATGCTATCGGCGGAAGGCAGCGGCTCCGTCGCCCGCGACAGCGCAGCAGTTCCTCCCCCTGCGAGCGTAACCGGAGAGAGAGATAAGGGAACGACGAGAGTGTGGGGATGGTGGAGTTATGCCGTGCGGACCGTGCGGAACGGCTACGCAACTTGCAGTTATGATGTAAGAGACGCATACGGACGCCAAAAAGGGCAATAATTAAATGGGCCGAAGTTAATGGGGTGGGAAAAACAATTACCACATTTTTTGTAAGTACCACTAGGAAAAACTACCACACCGCAAAACGCTGCACACGTGTCGGCCTGCTTACTGGCCCAGAAAGCCCGACTGGGCCGTTAACTGGCCTGTCAGTCAAAGAAGTACACCATCAACAAACAAAGGCAAGCAAAAAAGAAAGTACAAGCGTGAACGCTAGGAAGTACAGAATTAAAATACAAATAAGTACAAGCTTATTTTACAGGGATACAAGTAAAAAATATATATCATATAACGAATATGCAAGAATACAAATTACAGACTGGAAAAAAGGAAGAAGTAAAAGAGGATAAAAAAACAAAGTACAAACTCATAATTATGTATCCGCCCCAACCCCCCAGGAAGAACAAGTATGCACGAGAGAGAAGTATAGAACCACAAACTACGAAGTACAACCTCTGAATCTTGAGATACAGTAACAAAATATACAAACCCCCCCCCCAACCCACCCAGGAAGTACATGTGTGCAAGAGGAAGAAGTACAGCAGTAAGAAACAGGAAGTAAAATTTATAAAAAAATTGATATCCAGTAAGAAATATTCATTAGATATTATATATGGGGGGGAACCCCCCCCCCCAACCCACCCAGGAAGTACATGTGTGCAAGAGGAAGAAGTACAACAGTAAGAAACATGAAGTACAATTTATAAAAAATTGATATCCAGTAAGAAATATTCATTAGATATTGTATATGGGGGGAACCCCCCCCAACCCCCCAGGAAGTACAACTGTGCACGCGAAAAGAAGTACAGGAGCACGAACTACGAAGTACAACCTGTGAATCTTGATATCCAGTAACAAATCCAAAAGGAACAAACCGGAAGTACAACATCGAAAATACAGGAAGTACTGCAGTGCAAAAAAAAGTACAACCTCTGAATCTAGAGATACAGTAAGAATAATAAAAACATTTACTTGCGTGAAAAAATGACAAGAAACATGAAGTACTGCAGCAAAAAATAAAAAGAATTACATGCTTGTTCACACAAATAAAATGAATTTTATTAAGAATAAACTCGGATTACACGATAACAAAGTGAACCTATATAGAACTAATGGAACACATATTGAATAAAATTCATAAGGAAACCTAATCAAACTACTTTAAGGTATTCACCAATCCCTGCCACGTTTATTCTCGGGACGTTTGTACAGAGAAAAAAATCCTCACTCAAAAACATCCAAACGCCTATACACCTCGTAGGTCACATATGCATCCCTAGCAGCATATAAAATATGATCAGGTGGGAGGGGGGAGCATTAGCCCACATGCTATGCTCCGTAGTACCAAATCCATCCTTTATCTTGATGTAAATTGGATCGATAATGGCTGCAACAACATCCTTCAGACCTTGAGTTCTCTTGCGCAAGTCCGGGTCTCTCCAAATCATCTGGATGTCCTTGATATTATGGATATAAAATTGAGAACGAGCAAGAACATTACGATCTTCAGCAGTGCAGAATCCAGCAAATATGTACCGGTACCCATACAGGAAATTATACAACTTCTCACTCCTTTCATGAGCATGGCAAATGTGGTACACCAAAACTTCAGTGCCCACACAAAGTTGGATGACAGCTGCCTTCTTCGGATTGTAGCTGGAGCCTCTAAGCCTATCATACTCAACATCTATCCCCACAATCTTCCATGCAGAAGCATCAAGGATAGATTCAATTGTAGTCAGCCATGCCTCGACTCTAGATGCCGTGTTGGTGTACAACACTTTCATCTCGGTTGTGCCATGGCAAGGAAGTGTGTATTCGTGGGAGAAGGGAGTTTTGGCCATTGGGAGACGATGGAAAAGAGAAAGATCTGATCAAGTTTATGGGTGCGCTCAACGAGAACACTTATATAGGCCTGCACTCAAAGCGAATGCTTATCCTTGAGAGCACTTTGCGGAACTGAAAATAAACTAACATAAAAATCCAAACTTATTCGGAAACTGAAAAACAGAAGTACATATAGAAACCCCGAGAAGTACGAGCACGGATACTAAGAAGAACACGACACAAACAACCAGCAAAATTATCCATCTGCACGGCTAACAATAAAGACATGCAAAAAAGCAATGGATAAGATTAACGTTATCTAGAAAGGCATGAAAATCTCAACGGAAAACAAGAAAGAAAAAACTACAGACAACGGAATTACAACTTTGGTACACTGAAAAGTTCAGTTTGCCACATAGATTTGACGAACAAGTCGAAATCAAAATCGAAACAAACGAACTATACATGAGTATATCTGGAAGTAATAACGATATAACACCTATTATAACTCTATCAAAACAAGAATACATGAAAAAAACAATGAACTAATCCACACCCGCATGATCCGACGCCGCACGAAACGCAAACCTGCCAACGGGTTCGATCGCGAATTCCATTTTGATTTTTGGTAATTCAATGCGTATTCTAGTATGAATTTGACGACTAAAAACAAATCAATTTAACAGAAACACACAACCAAAAGTGAAATCGACTAGAAATCGATGAATTACGAACGGCGGAACAGCTATCCACGGGCGACTACGGAATCAGAGATTCTCGCAAAATTGAAAACAGGTTAAGCATTTGATTCACTCATATATGCATACTGATGCGAATCGAAATCGAATTAACCGTTAAAAACGATGATCTAGATGCCAATTTCAATTCGCGGAAAAAGTACGCCACGGACATGCCGGCGGATAAAACCGATTCAAAAACTTGTTAAATCTTGCAAAAGTTGTAATGCGTGCGTGCGGATTGGTGTAAAATTGCTAGAAAACATAATTACAACACTAGAAAACAATAAACAGGTCGATTTCGGGACAGAAACATCGATTCCATGAAGAACAGAGAGAAGTACGAACGCACACTGCAAAAAAGTTCCGAGGCAGTACATGCCCGTGTCCAGAGAAGTACGAGTCGGTGCTCAGAATATTATTCTGCAACTGGTTGCAGAATAGTGCTGGTATATATATATATATATATGATCTAAAAAGGGAAACAAACAAAAACGGATAAACACACAAATTAAACAAAGATAAAGGACCAGTATTGATCAACCCGTCCCCAAGTCGGACAAAGGGTAGACATCACAAGCATGGTCCACACAGTTAGGGTTTCGCACAAAACGACGCTTTAGAATGTAAGAAAATCCAATCGGCCAAAACTTGCATGTGTTCCTAGACCGCACATATTGATTTTTGTTTCAAGGTTAAAAATACCGAATATCCGCTCTTCTCGAAAAGTGTGACCCCGACCCTTCCCATGTGTCAAGCTTCATGCACTAGCCGACACAACCAATCAAAAGTCCGAACTGATGGAACGGGCTAGTCAATCCACTTATACACTTCAACATCCCCCCTCACGTGTGGCGGGAGACAAGTCAACACGTGGAAAGACTCAGAGGTATAGCTCAAGAGGCATAAACATGGACTCCGAAGGGGGCAACATCAATTTTTTGATAAATTGCGAAAGCGAGGACTCGAACTCGAGACCCTGGGCTCTGATACCATGTCAAGCTTCATGCACTACCCAACGCAACCAAAAGTCTGAACTGATGGAAAGGGCTAGGCAATCCACTTATACACTTCACACAATATGCATGCATGTGTACTATATATGACAATTAGGAAGATTTGTGCTACTTAGATATAATGTAGGGCCAAAGCTGGTTTTCAAAGATAATTATCAAGACCTAATTAACCAAAGACACAGCGGCGGAGCCATGAATTGGACTAAGCCGAAAGCTCTAAAAAATGTTTGATATGAAGGAAATATATTCAACCAAACAAGTCCTAATCGATTCAGTTAATTTGCATATTTCATCAAATACAATTACAAAATGACTATCAAGAACAAGACATCAAATCATTGAGAAAATCATCTCCCATTCTGTTTGTGCATTGTCCTACAACATTAAATCCAAATCAATCTCTTACACAATACTAATCACTAGACAAGTACATATCAAAAATAAAATTAAATCTAAAGAAAGAAAGAAAGGGAAATAAACCTGTTGTTGTTGTTGGCTTGCCCTTTTTCATGAGCCCTCTGCCTCCTTTTCTTGCTAAGCTTGAGCCAATGTTGCTTCTTCTTCCTCCTCAAACTAAATCCACTCATCTTCCCCACGGGTGTCCATCTGAGTGGGGCAGGTAGGGGCAGGCAAACAGGCAAGATCTGGCCGGGCGGGGCGCTGCCTGCTGCGTAGCAACGGCTGGGCGGGGCGTGGAGGCTGCCGGCGAGAGAGGAGCTGAGGAGGCGTGACGACGATCGACGAGAGAAGATGTGGGAGCGAGAGAAGGCGCGAGCGGCAGGCGGGGCGCTACCTGGCACTATCTGCCGCGTGTCGGCCGGGGTGGGGCGTGGCGGCGGCTGGTGAGAGAGAAGGTGCGGGTTGCAAGGGTAGAGACACGACCGAGCGTGAGCGACAGGATTTGGGGGCGAGCGATAGAGCGAGCATAGTCACGACTCGGTCGTAATTTTTTCCGCCCCAAACTTAGCCGGGTCGGTCGACCATCCTCGACCCCCTATTGGCTCCGCCTGTGCAAAGACATGCATACATATTAAGATAAGAGCACCATTTGTTCAAACCTTGAAAGACATGTGCTTTTTGTTGGATCTTTCATACCAGGCAGCTCACATTTAGGGCTCTTTTTGATTCATAGGATTTGCATAGTAATTATGTAGGACTGGGATCCTAGGGTAAATTTCCTACACATGTTGTTTGATTTCGTGGGAACAAATCCCATAGGAATCTTGTAGTGTAAATCCTATGGGAAGAAACATTAGGTCACACGTCATGGAAAATCCCTTTGCTAGAATTGATGACACTTCGGGCTTGTTTGATTCGCATGATTTCGCAAATGTAAAAATAGGGGGAAAAAGTAGGCATAGGATAGGATTGCATGTGCAATCCCATAGGGTTGTAAAATCACATGAATTTGAAAAATTGGTTGTTTTATTTGCAGGTATAGGAAAAACACAAGAATCCTTTAAACCATACTTAGTTATTATTGAAATAAATGTAATGGTCCGATGAAGTCATTATCATGCAACTTATGATATTTGTCTTGTTCTTTGTGCATAGTAGAAATGTATAAAAGAGGTTTGAGTTGATTGTAGACCTTTGATTTTCCTACATGTACATGTAATATAATGTTCCATCGTGCAGGGATTGGTGGTGGCCCCATTACTTTGATGCAGCGTGCCCTCTCTGAACAACACACGTGTACGCACGCGCGATTATTCCATTCCTATGTAGAACTGTAGAAGGGGCGGACCAAAAGAGGCTGTGGAGCGGTGCTGAGGAGCAATAGCGAGAAAGAGAGAGAGGAGCCGGGGTGCTAGCGGCCATCTGACTTGTGTCAGAAAATCAGGGTTTTCCAGAGGAAACCCAGCAGCACCCGGAAGAGGATCCCCTCACGTAGCTTACTCTGACATTGAGGCATTGACCAGTGGAGCC
Source organism: Lolium multiflorum (assembly GCA_030979885.1). Taxonomy (NCBI): domain Eukaryota; kingdom Viridiplantae; phylum Streptophyta; class Magnoliopsida; order Poales; family Poaceae; genus Lolium; species Lolium multiflorum. The sequence continues at coordinate 14,068 of JAUUTY010001778.1, forward strand.
ACAAGACATGGGGCCCACACTTCAGTGAACGAAAGTCTGGGTATGACAGGGATAGGCATGTCAGAGGATCCGTGTCGGCAGCACCCGTAGCAAGGCCAGGAGAGCCCCGAAAACAACCGCTATGGCAAATATAGGGGGAGAGAATGAAAAACCCCGCTCCAGCAGCTCCCCTATAGCTCCCCTAAATATCTGGGCATTCCCAACCCAGGCCGCCTCTCCCCCTATGTAGTGGGGCTGTGTAGGTGTCCCTTATCCATTTCCCTACACTTGATGTGCTTGCTAAAAAACCCTGATATGTGGGATCTATGTTGGAAAATATAATGGAGTATGACTTAGAAGAGTGGTTTTTATGGTGCTGCTTGAAATGAACAAATTGTAGGGAAAGAATCTTTTCCGAGGAGTCCCATACATGAAGACCATAGGGGAGAAATAGTAGGGGCCCTGCTGCACCTGCTCAACCTCCCCCACAAAAAATCTGACATGTGGGCTCTATGTTGTTAAGATATAGTGGAGGTACTGTACATTATTAAGGGGATATGATCGAGCCTTCTGGACTTACTCTCACATGTTTCGGTGAAATGGGAGACATGCATCGCCTTTTTTGGTGATTTTGACCGGTAAGCCTCCAACCTTCCTCGCAGCAACCATCCGCTAGTACTGTAAGAAATTTGACCATAGAAGAAAATTTCCTCACTCCTATCTACAGTACGTACTAGTCATCCGAGCCGCGCACCTCTATATTTAACTTATTTTGATGCCAGTGACCACCGTCGGCTACCAGATCGAACGATTGTTGTCGGTTCTGATCCGAGCAGGCTGCAATATTAGCTACATAGGCGCCGCCTTGGCCTATCGTAGCACGCCATCGAGTTGTAGTACCATCAATTAATTTGCACGTCCAGGCTTCTGTGTTGTCTTTTCAAAACAATGGCGTGCCAGTCGGACAAAAGATATTTGCTTGTGCGAGGGCAGGAAGGAGAGATACAGCAGGGAAGCACCATGCAATGTACTGTAGTTGCAAAAATCACGAGCTCGCCATTGCTGTCTTATCTTACAATACTATTTAATTTAATTCACTAACTTATGCCAAACATTCCAATAATAGCCTAGGTATCCCTAGATACTTAGAGTGCCTTGTTTGGTGTGATGATTGCTTGTTGTTTCCTCGTGTGTTGCCTTGAATGTTTCTATCTGTTTGTTGTGTGTATGATTGTTTTGATCTTTAGGACTGAAAGACACTCTTAGTGTGATAACCTAGCTTAGAAAGCCTCCTTAAGATGTTTTCACCCCCATCCACCTCGCCGATAAAATGCTAACTGCTAATTGTTGGATAAGTTAACTCTGTTAACCATTGATTTTCAAACCACAGAAAAACTAAGCCAGACACCTCTCTCCGCTGACTACCATCAAGATCAGCTGAAGCATCTCTACTATGCCAAGATAGCAGAAGTCGTACCTTCAGGAGTGACTGCATCTCCGCAAGAAGACATACTAACTTGGTCTAACCTTGGAATATAATCGCGCTAACCTCGAGGATATCTTTTTGAAACTACCATCTAACAAACCATTTAACAAGCTGAGAGGACAATAGCGTCAAAGCCAAGCTACATCACATGGTTCATCTGGTCCTCATAAAGTGAAGCCCATGAAGATACCTCAAGACTCAAGATTAGGAGTAGTTTACCCGCCACTTCTTAACTGGTATAAGTCAGCACCGACCCTCAAGCGGAAGATTGTCTTCGACGACCTTTGTTGCTACTTCATATGGATACCAACCAGGCGTTCCATTAACTTTCTAACTCACCCTGCGTCCTATGGCTTAGTTAACACCGTGAGTGCCTCTTGAAGCCATGGTCTACACGTCTCCCCTGAAGAACCTTCCACTAAATACGGAAGATCGACGACTTCTTCAGAAGCCCCGGCATGACTACAAGACATAAGCTCTGAGCTTATCCAAAAACCCGATGAAAAATCTTAAGGGTGGAAGACTTCGTCTTCCACTAAAAATTGGAGCTGACCCTAAAATTTTAAACGTTCCTAAAACACCGTTGGGAACTTGGGATGCATTAACTTCCCTTGAAGCTATGGACTGCACCTCGCTCCTTGAAGATGCTTCAATTCAAGACGAGAGAAGGATGACCTCTCCAAAAAGCGCCCGCCAAGACCAGCGGCCGAAGCTTAGAGTTTTTAAATCCCCCCCCCCCCCGATGAACAATTTTAAGGGTGGACGACTTCGTCTTCCACAAAATTTTAAAGCTAACTCTAAAAAGTTTTCAACCCTGCTAAAGCAACGCTGGAGTGCACTAACCCTCATAGTCTCGAACCCCCGTTAGGATCGTTAAGAAGTTTCAGATCTAACACCTACATGGAGTAGTCAACCTCTTCACGAAGCTCGCCATCGGCAGGAATCCATCATGTCTCCCAGAAGATGACGCAACGACCTTCTCAACAATGGCCCATCTACAGAAGAATGGAGTCTAACTTTAGTTAAACTTTACAATCCCTCTAGTTCTACGCTTAGTAATCTCGGGACGAGATTATTTTAAGGGTGGAAGATCTGTAACACCCCAACTTTTGGAACCATGTTTATTTGTCCTTAGTGCAAAAATTAGGGGGAACAAAAACTAATTAGATGAATTGCCTTGATCTGTTTGTTAATTGTTTGATCAGCTGGTAGATGAATTGTCTTGATTTGCTTGTTGAGTTTGGTTTTGAGCTAACCCAAAGAATAACATCTCTAGTGGTAAAACAAGCAACTCACCTAACAAAACACATGTGTGGCTTAGGAAAAGTTGTTTTCCCTCTCACTACATAAAATCTCTCCTCTGATGGCAACTTGAGTGTACCATCTTGATATTCCTCTTTGTGATAATCGAGCTCAAATCATCCTTAATTCAAAACATGGTATCATCTACCCCTTGCTACATCCTTCTCTTATACCCACTCATCCTGGTTGATTCTGAAGCCAAGTCAACAATCTGTTTCGGCAGACTTATAAGATTCCAACTTTGGAAGTTGATCTCTTAGCACCCACAACTGTTTTTGGTGACCTCAATGCATGGATCTCCTCTATGCAACACGTTCTGCAACTTCCACGTCTTGCATGTCACCTCCTCCACTTGCAACTCATATATTCAACTGGATCTGGTATCCTATCCAATGTTTCAGCCCCAGATCACTTCTTCCTCTTTTACTTCTTGTTTTTGTTTTCATCCAAGTTTTATCTTCACAAAACCAAGAGTGGGAATGATGGGTACATTCTGTAGCCACCATCTACCCTTGAGAACACTCCTTCCTAAATTAGTTTACTTTCTCAAAAACCCTATTGTTTTTCCTTCTCTAGTATTGATCACAAAACTACTTCCAGTTTTATTGAACTCTTTTCAAGATATTTCTTCAAAGAAAATAAAGAACTGAAATGGGTTTTGTTTTTCATCCCATTTCTACCAAGTACTGTTTGCTAAAACATTATTTCTATTTTGCTTTGTTTTAACAAAAAGCTTGTTTATGGTACCTTTACCATTTCTTGTTTTTCTCTTGTTTATTTTACAATTGAGAAAAACTCTACTGTATTTGAGGAAGTAAATAGAACATTTTAAAAACTCATATGTTCCAACTACTTTCTCTCAACATTTTCAAAATCCATTCCACTTGGGTTCATTTCCCAATTGCCTCTAGACAATTGGGGTATGTCCTATACCTTTCAAATAAATCCTTTTCAAATGGCAACTCTTGCACATCTTATGCACATCTCTGAACTACCACATTGTATCCCCTCATCCTCAAATTCTTGGTCAAATGGATGATCATTTGATACTTCCAAATGGACTCCCTTCAACTGAATTCTAGACTCTGGGAGTATTTCAAACCACTTCCAGTTGACCTCTTATTTTAAGAGCAACTTATATTTCATCATACCTATCTCACTCCTCTATTCCTTTCCATCACCACCTTGACCTCATGAATTGGTGACTTATGTCAGTATATTCATCCTTGTGAGTATATGGATACTTCACTCACCATCTCTCTTAACCTTAATCTACCATTGTCTAAACCACCATCACCACCATCATCTCTTGGCCCAATTGTTAATTTGATCAAGTGCTTTATTCCTCAAAATTGGCACCAATGTTTATTAACACCTCTCTCTTTTCATTCTTACTTCACCAAATCAACATCACCCCATCTACCTTGGCATGCTCATGCATTGTTGCATGTGGTCAATCCCAATCTTTTCAATTTTGAATTCAAATAAAAAGTTCTATTCTTCAACTATACCTTGGGATATATTTTCATCTTATGTTTGTCACAACCAAAGTGGTGGGAATTATCCTTAGAGTACATATCACCTCACACTTATTTTATCTATATGTATCCACTCCTATTCTTATCATCATTAAAGTCACTCATTGACATTATCTCCTCAAGATCATGCCTTGGCCTATACACATGGATGTTGTGCATCTCTCTCATTGTTCACTTGTGTTTGGCAAAAATGGAGCCGGCCATTGTGTTGGCATGATAATTTCGGCCAGCTATTTTTCTCCTCACTTTCTTCCTCAACAAGCCTTGCCTCCCACCTAACCCAATCAATAAATGGGCAGCCACCCACCTTTGCCAATCACAAAGGAGGCAGCCAACTCCCTCTCCCTCTATAAAAACCCCTTGGCCGGCCACCACCTCCACCTTTGGCTCTCATTTTTCTTCTCTCCACTCACTCCTCCACCTTATCCACTCCTTCACACTCCTCTCCTACCTCCACCCACGAAATTGCTGCTTCCCTAGCTTCCATGGCTGGCCATGGCAATGGAAATCCACCAAGAGGGAGCTCCCCTCCTCCCTCAAGCTCATCCTCACCATGAGAGCATCTCTCTCTCTCTTTTCCCATAACCCTAGCTGATTTCCTCACCTCTTCTTCCTCCTATCTTGCTAAGATTGGATCTTGATGCAGGTGCATGTTGGTCCAAGCATGGAGAAGCTTCACCCATCCTCAGATCTGAAGTCTTTGACCAACGTTCGTCCAAATCCCTGCAGTAATTTCTGCTATCTTGCTGTTTCAGATTCTGTACGATTTTCAAAAATCCGCCAAAACTTGTGTGCAGGTCCGAATCGAGTGATTCAGAGTTCCACGGATAGATATTGAAAATATCTACAACTTGGCGTTGGTGGCATCATCAAATTCCTTGCAGATTTTCCTCGGTAAATAAAGTTCTGTAAACATGCAGATTCACTGTTTGTTAGATATGTTCTGTTTTACAAAACCTTTTTGAGCAAACTCAACTATGGGTGAAAGCTCTCTTCAATACCTTCATTTTGGCGTTGGTTTCAGTTCGAATGACCTCCTGAACAGAAATGGTTCACAGATCAAGATCTGGTCAGATCTGACTTTGTCGAATTAAACCAGAAGCTTGGCAACTAATTTTTGAATGAAACAAATTGGGTAAGGACCAGCTTTTCAACACCTTTCAGATGCAACTGACCTCATATTTCTATGAATTATGTACTATTTTTGGTGAATTAAACTTGTTCTGTGTGTTCTGCAGACATGGCTGTTAGCTTTTTTTTTTTGAAGGGTCAACAGTGGGGCAAAATCCCCACTGCAATTTTTATTAATATATTTAAAAAGGTTACAGATGTACAAGTTGTACAAAGAAAAGAAAGAGAAAGAAAGGAAGAAAGAAAGAAAGAAAAAAAAGAAAGAAAGAATGAAAAAAAGAGAGCTCTAAAAGGTCATGAAACTATGAAGCCAAGTCTTGAAAGAATTCTCCCATTTTTTCTTCATTCTGTAGGAAAGCAAGAATATCTCCTGTTTGAAAATTGCCTTCCAGGCTTGTAAAGATGGTCTTTGTTCCTCAAAAATTTTCCTGTTTCTGATTATCCAAATGGACCATGTGGCGATAATAATGATTTCCACTGAAAAAGGTACATTCAGC